>MJUU01024002.1:17575-73472 GCA_002080025.1 Modiolus philippinarum
ACAAAAAAAAAAATAAAAAAACAAAACGAAATATATTTATCACTTTTTCATTAACAAGCAATCTGAATAATAATTTCATGTGACGAGTTTACAAATGGGTCCCCTAACTTTAAAATTCTTGATATTTCTAAATAATCAAAATGGTGTTCATATTTTAAAATATACCACATTTTTTTCTCTTTAGAAAACCTTGAAAATTACAAACCATAAATATTTGTAGGCATCATTTCAGATTGGATCCAATCTATTAAATATCTGATTTTACAATACTTTGTGATACAGTTCACCCTTCTCAAATGTAAAATCTAATATCTTTATTTTCAAAACTCAAAAAAAAAAAAAAAGAAAAAATTGCGGTAATTTAAGATATCAATGGCTTTGTGTAGGTGGACATTTTTTATTGACATTTTTTTAAATGCTATTAAGAAAATTACTGCATTAATATGAAAAAGAAACGAAATGGGGTGAATGTCAAGGAGACAACATCCCATATCCAGGTTAAAACGACCCAAAACAAAGCATCTAGGGGTCATCTTACGGTCTTCAAAACAGTGAGGAACCTCACACCATTGAGCAAGCCCTAAATGGCCCAAAAGGGTAAAAATGAAAAAATCAATGAAAACAAATTAAGTTCACCGATTACATATGAATTAAAAGTACTTGTTCTTTGTAGTGAACACTATAACAAATCATTATCTGAGGTATTGGTCCAATGATGACTCTCCTATACGTAATCTACTGTTAGACCTTTTACATGGAATGTGCATAAGGAAAAGTTTACGTATAAACGTATACGTATATATATTTAGCCTATTTTAGGTTTTTTTAAACCCGTAAATCTTTCATACACAGTTTAACGTTTTATAAAAGAAATTTTTACTATATTTCAAATACCAAGAAGTAGTACAAGAAATCCAAACCACGGTTTTAGTACTATATCCACTGAGTGATGTAGGTAGAAGAGCTAGGTGAATGATTCTCATGAGTTTAAAATTAAGAAACACAAATGAGGAAGGAAACCTGGCATGCAGATAAAAAAAGAGGATGAGTTTTTTTGAGAGGATAAACAGATAATTAGGGTAGCAGAGTTGGTTATTTCGTTTGTGTCATCCTTATAAAAGCGGGGCTAATCTTTCCAATTGCAACTCGTGACTTTCAACTAGTCAAGTGTCTTCTGATTAACTAGCTTTCCAATAAGTAGCAATCTTTTTATTTTTTTTCTGCGACAAGAGCTTTTGTCTGATACACACATTTAAGACGGTTAAATTAGCAAGTTTTTGCCGTAGCTTTTTTCTCTTTGTCTCTTAAGGGAGTATGAGCCTCAGGTTTCAGAAGCATTCTATATCCTCAGGTTTTATCCATTCAAACAGTGCTAAAATTTTTTGCACATGGATCACATTTTCTTGGTCATAAGTTGTTTTAGAATACATAAAATAGACTGTGTATAAAATTTAATCAACTTCCAATTACAATTTCATATATTTAAAGGCCTATAAACATCTTATGCAAATTGAAGGAAAATTCTAGAGAGATCTGTTTCCCGCCAAAATTTGGACGTCTTATATCTCAAAAATTTCTACATGGATTTTCAAATTTTTTTGATCAAGTTCTTCCATTAGTAGTGCTCTTCAAAACAAAAGGTCAGAATTTTAATTCTAATTACAAAATTTCTGACACTCGTACTCCATTAAAAATAGGTTCATGTATACATAACTTGGCAGTAAAATAAGCCATGTCGCCACATGTAGCACACTATTCTTAATCAATTCTAACCAATCTTTGCTGATTTTTAGGAATGCTATAACTTGGAAGTGTTCTTTCAAACCTTTAGAGACTGAGCCTTCAATCAAACATGAAAGACATCTTGAATTTTTATTTATTTTTCAATAACATCATTCAAATTATAGTGATTAAACTATCTTTTAACAAATGCTTGAAATCAAAAAGTTCCAGAGGTCTTTTGAAATTGAAGGTTATTGTTATTAAAATGTTTAGTGATCTTTCACGACATTAGTACATTGACAAGTACGCAAACTGGATAAACTGGATATACGTCTCATACTTTATACATACTTACGATGGCTGAATGCTGAACCTACAAAATCCGTTCGAACTGACCGCACATTATTTACTTTAATAAAAATACGTATGTTTTTCTTTCGTTTTTAATAGGAAAACTGCAGAAAAAAAAAGGTGTTGTTAGGTTACAAAAAAACAAAAACAAAACAAAACAAAACAACAACAACAAAAAAAAAAAAACGATTTAACCCTACCACTGACTTTCTTTGGTGCTTTATACCAAATGCATCTTTCATAAGTTCCTATTAAGTTTGTGTTCTGTCTTAATTTTTTTTCTTCCTTTATTTTTCTTTTTTTTCTTTTTTGAGTCTTCCGGGAGATCGTGTCCTGCAGTTAATTTGGGATAACTGATTATTGAATCAAGGATAATTGAAGCAGGGACGACGTATGAGGTTGGAGTTTATGTGTATTCTTTTTTATCAATGGGATATATGCAGTGGCATTTTTTTGAAAGCTCGTGCCCCTAAGAAAAAAAAATGATCAGAAAAAATACGTTAATGATGCTGATGCAAACAGTGCCTTTGCTTTTTAATAGTTCATTCAAGCCTTTTCCAATTTTTGTCTATTTGTTAATATTTCAATGAAACTTCAACGAGTTCTTCTAAAATAATCGAGCAAACCGAAAAAGAAATTAATTGTTTGAGTGAAAGATTATCGTTCTTAAACACAATATACGTGATTTTTGAAAGCCTGCAAACGTTTATCTTTCAATACTTCAGCTTTAAAAGCACGTGAAATGTAAAACGAGTTTGTTTTTTTTTTTGTCTACCTCTATTGAATTGTTTCAGTAATGATTAAAAAAACAACAAAAAATAAAATAAATACACACAAAATGGTAAGACAAATGACGAATACCATAACTTCAAATAATGGGTCAGAGAAAAAACCTGTCTTTTCAATTCAAATATTTTTTCTCTGGTATTAATAACTCTATGTTGGCTGCGAAGCCAACATAGAGTTATTATGTTGAGTTATTATGAGTTATTATGTTAATAAAATGAAAATGTTTTATTACCTTGAACAATTCCCCTCCCCCTATAATATAAAGGTGCTGTGTCGTTTTCTTTTCTGTAACTGTCATCTTTAATCGGCGCACGATATTTAAAATATATGTGAACCTTTAGTGGTACAAGAACATACTTTCATCGTCATGTACTCGATAGCAAAAACAAATGTAAAAAGTAACAAGTACAAAAGCCATTGGTGAAAGCTTCTACACGTAACCTGCTGTTTGTTTTATTCTTTTATTTTTATTATTATTATTATTTTTTAGTAGATCTCTTCCTAATATAGCTGAAACAGTGCTAACTAGACGTAAAAATGTAATTAATTGAATAATCCTAACCTTAGAATGTTAATCTTATTTACTTTTTAGTTAATTTTGTTGCAATATTACTGTTGTCTTTACACTTTTAAAAAAGTAGTAAACATATATTTTTAAAGAAGTGTTTTCGCGTTAATGCGACCAATTCCTTTGCTCTTTGAAATTCCTTCAAGCCTATGCCAATTAATGCGGGGATGGATAGGGGTGCCTTTCTCTCGGTTCTTTCCTCATTACTCCCATCATTTTTCTCTGTCTCTTTCTGGTCTCTTTCTTGTCCCTTTTTTCACCTTTCGTGTCCCCTTTCCCCTTCACCCGCCCTTATCTTCCTTCTCCCACCCCTTTCTCCAGGTCTCGCTATACCGTTTCCGACCTCTCAGATTCGTCAAAACATGGCAATGAAAACTCAACGAGTACACCGAAATAAATCGAGCAGACCGAAATAAATATTCTGTTGTTTTCGAGTGAACGATTATTGTCTGAGACATCCTATAGGTGATCATTGAAAAAATCAATTGTGCCATGCGTGCAAACGTATATATTTCAATACTTCAGCTTTGCAAACACGTGATGTAAAAAAGCAAAAACAAAAACAAAAAAACAAAAACAAGGAAACAAAACATAACAAACACAGACAAATTGGTTACACAAAATAATTATGAGGTCAGAAAATAAACCTGTCCTATCAATTTAAATATTGATAAATTTCTTGTACTATCTCTTTTTCGGTTGCGAAACGTGGAGCTAATATATTGAAAAAAATAGTTAAAATTTGCTCCGAGTTATCATAACATTTTTTTCGATAAAAATTCGTGAATCAATCTTAAAGACGCGGAGCCAAAGCTCTTCGCGTTTTGAA
Organism: Modiolus philippinarum; assembly: GCA_002080025.1. Classification (NCBI taxonomy): domain Eukaryota; kingdom Metazoa; phylum Mollusca; class Bivalvia; order Mytilida; family Modiolidae; genus Modiolus; species Modiolus philippinarum. The sequence goes on from MJUU01024002.1 coordinate 21,835, forward strand.
GGGTACTGAAGATTACTTTCGGTTTGTGCTGTTTTGCTCATACATTTAGCTGATCTTTCCGCAAACGTTTGCTTTACATACGAAATATTTACTAAAAAGGACATTTATTTTCAAGCGTTTGTAAAATAACAAACTGATGCCGGGTTTTTGAGACATAATTTACGTCACTCTCCATGTGCCCCTTTGCGATACGTCAATACGTATACGCCTTTGTGTACGTCTTAGGTGCAACATCTCTGTTTGGAGACTACTATTCAGCAAAGGCTGGCTTAAAAATAATCAAGCGGTAGTTGGTGGAAATATATCGTTCTGAATCTGGCCTAGTCATGTCAATCTACTGTTGCCCAGTTACCGACATTGTCAACAAAATACCGAAAATGGACCAGCTATGTCATGCTATATGAGAATTCTGATATGACTCGCTTAGAAAGCGTTAAGAATACTAGAGTGTGTGAAAAAAGTGATAAAAACATGATGGACATTCGACAAAGAATGATTTTTTTTCAAATTACTCCCTCAATCAAAAAAAAAAAAAAAAAACACATACAAACAAAATCAATCAAACAAAAAAAAACAAACAAAAAACCAACAAAAACAAAAACATAACAAAACACAAATAAAAAAAAAGAAACAAACAAACAAAAAAAAACAACCAAAAAACAAAAAATAAAAAGCAAAACAAAAAAATCAAAATCCAAATATAGTGACGGTATGATATAAGGCGATTCTGGCTGAAGACGTCTGTTTCAATGGATTCTGATAACATTATTACAGTTTTGTTTGTTAAGATATTCAATTCAAAAGCCAAATATAGGGGCAATATCAGGTGGACTAACAAGACACACAACTTAACCCTTTCCATAAGTGTTGTTGTTATTGTTGTAGGCCCGGCAACTTAATTGATAGAACAATCTCAATATTCACTAGTTTAGGTTTCTGTGCATCAAGTGTAAAAAACGGAAAACATTTCAATTAGATATGTTTGTGCAACTTCTTCCGAATGCCGTTTGAATCCAGCTAAATAAGTGCAATGTCACAGCGAAAAAATATCCTTGTGTAGCAGTGCTAGTATGAACAATGTTGTGACATGTGTTCAGGATTTAAAAGTGGTGAAAATACCAGGCATATAACAAAATAAGAGTTTGAGTTAGTGCATAGATCAGATATTGACAACCAATGAAATAAAAGGGACAATAGGAAAAATCTACATTGGCTGAAAATTATAATTACATGCAATAATCTGCTAGGAAACTACACATGAAAAAAATAAGAGAAAAGGCAAAAGAAAACAACGATAGGGTCTCCAGACAGCCGGACTTGGTGCCGGCACTAGGAAAAGTCAGCGGTATGGTTAAACCAGTTTATTGGTACCCAAACCTCCCTTCATTTGTCCTGTTTCACTATAGTATAATAAGAATAGGAATAAAACCCAATATATGTAGACTACGAACTCCATGTCCACAGTATTGAAGAGAGCGAAAATGACAAAATGTAGATTTGAAAGATGAGTCAAGGAGTGTTCGCCGCTAATCAGCCGTCTAGCTGTACTTTGCCTGTAAAACACTGTCGCATTACAAGGTTATCTGCTAGTGTAACAACACTGTGACTGCATTTCCCTCTCTTAAGCACAACACTATTTGATTTTCAAAGAGGATACGGGGAGAGGGGGACTTGTCTCAGAAATAAATCACTAATGTACTAAACATATGGTGATTACGACATCAAAACTATGTCTTTGACCTAGTTTGCTAACTTTACGATAATTTTCAATATTTTGATAAAATCAGAAATTCTTTATATGACTGTAAGAAATTCGTGGCTAATGAAACTATTCAGTTTTTATGATGGGTTAATAATTATATGATGGGGGTCAGAATACCGTGACAAGGTGAACAATGGATATCATAACATATCATTTGCATGTTTTGAAAGGGGTTTAAAATCCCATTGCAGGAATCAAAATACCATGGTTGAAGAAACTTCACAATTTCCTGATGTGGTGCAAAATTTTATGATAGAGGGTCGGAATATCATGACAAGATATAGAATCAATGTCTTGAATGTACATTTACATGCTCTGCAAATGGGTTCAAAATACCATGGTAGCTGCTGCCAAAATACCATAGTTGAAAAAAATTCACAATTTTCAGATGTAAAATTCCATGGTGGGTGGTCAGAAAACCATGGCTGTATACAGAATTAATATCTTTAGCGTACATTTACGTGATTTGAAAGGGGCGGTTCAAAATATCATGGCAAACCAAACCTCACTATCTGTAAATTGAGGTTAAAAATTCCATGATAGGGGTGAGAATTCCATGGAAAGATATAGAACTAATTTCTTTAATGTACATTGCATGCTTTGAAAGGGGGTTCAAAATACCATGGTGGGGATCAAAATTGGTGGTGTCCAAAATTCCATGAAGGGGGGTTTGAATACCATGACAGTATATATATAATAAATGTCTTTAACGTACATTTACATCCTTTGAAGGGTTTAAAATCCCATGATAAAGGGGGGTCAAAATAACCGTGGCAAACCAAACCTTACAATTTTTAGATGGATTTTAAATTTCCATGATGGGAGATCAGAGTACCATTGTAAGATATAGAATCAATGTCTGTAATGTTAATTAATATGTTTTAAGGTGGGTCAAAATATCATTGTGGGGGTAAAAATAAGATGGCGTATATAACCATTCAATATGAAGTTGGGGGTTTCTATTATAGGGAGTCAAAATACAATGGCAGGATATAAAAGTAATGTCCTAAATGTACATATACATGCTTTGAAAGGGAGGGTTCAAAATACCGTGATAGGGGGTCAAAATATCATGGTTGACGAAAAGTCACAATTCTAAGACTGGTGCAACATTCCATAATTGGTGGCGAGCAGGGGGTCAGAATGCAATGACAGGATATATAATTTATGTCTTGAACATACATTTAATATATGCTTTGATAAACAACACAATAAATTTTTGACCATTCCAAAGTATCGTGATAAAAGTTTGCAATCAACATACACCAAATGGTACTATACCCCTCCCAATCACGGAATTTCAAACCTTATCTAAAAATTGTGACATTTCGTCAAACATGATATTTAGACCCCCTTACAATGAGATTTTAAACACCCGATTTCAAGACATGTAAAATTAACATTTAGATATTCTCTATTCTGCCATGGTATTCTGACCCCCTATGATGACATTTTGCAACCCCATATAAAAATGTGACATTTCGTCAACCAAGGTATTTTGATCCCCCTATCATGGGATTTTGAACCCCCTTTCAGGACATGTTAATTGTACTTGAGATATTTATTCTCTGTGAAGCCATGGTATTTTGCCCCTATCATGAAGTTTTGAACCCCCACATCAAAATTGTGAAATTTCATCAACAATGGTATTTTGACCCCTCTGCCATGGGATTTGAAACCCCTTTTAAAACATGAAAATTATACGTTAGAATATTAAATCTCTGCCCGTCAATGGTATCCTGATTTCCCAATGATGGAATTTGGAACCCCAGTATGAAAATTGCGTCATTTCGTCAACCATGATATTTTGACATCCTTACCATGGAATTTTGAACAACCTTTTAAAACATGAAACTATGCGTGAAGGTATTAATTTATATACTTCCATGGTATTCTGACCACTTATGATGGGAATTTGCAACCCCATCTAAAAATTTTGACATTTTGTCAACCATGGTATTTTGAACCCATCTTTCAAAACATTTAAATTGTGTGTTAGAATATTAATTATCTCTCCTGCCATGGTATTCTTACCCCCTCCCTATCATGGAATTTGCAAGCCCAGATAAAAATTATTACTTTTCGTCAACGTTTGTATTTTGACCCCTACCATGGTATTTGAACCCCCATTTCAAAACTCAAAAATCGTATGTTAAGATATGAATTATCTATCCTGCCATAGTATTCTTACCCCTTCCCTTTCATAGAACTTTGTATCCTCATCACAAATGTACCATGTGATCAAACATGGTATTTTGACCCCCTTACCAAAAGACTTTAGACCCCTATCAAAACATGAACATTGTACTTTAAGATGCTATTTATGCTTCCTGTCATTGGATTTGACCTCCTATCATTGAATTTTGCATCCCGTCTAAAAATTGTTTCATTACATTAACCATGGTATTTTGACTCCCCTACCATGGAAAACTGGACCTCTTTTTGAGAATATTAAATAAAGGGGGTTCAATTTTTTCATGATGGGGTTCAAAATAAAATGGAATAAAATTGAACCCGGCGCAATTTTCCATACAGTAAATTTGATCCCAGGGTCAATTTTCCACTTTGCATTTTCACCTCGGGGTCAAATTTAGGAGTTCAAAATTCCATTTGACACCGACACTAGCAAGAGCTACAGGTAGGGTTAAACCGGTTGATTAGCACACAGACCTCCCTTTTCTGTTTTCCAGTTCGCTATTGTGTAAGAAACAAGCAAATAAAACTCAATATAGGTAGACTACTAACTTCAAGACAAACATTCTGAAAGAAAAGAATAAGACAAAACGTAATTTTGAAAGATGGGTCAAGGAGTTCTTGCCGCTAAGCTGCCGGCTATCCCAGCAAGCTGGTTTTATTGCAATGTATGTGCGCATAGGGGCAAAAAAATCGTTATGAATAATTATTTCTTGATTTCATTTAATAACTTATTTTTTGTTAAAGTAGAAATTTCAAAGAATTAAAAAAAATAACATAATTGCAAATTAATGATGTTTGATTTTTCAAGCAAATATCAAATCAATTTATTAAACATTTTTTCGCGATTTACAAAATTTAAAAATAATGTGAAAATTGACCTGATTTGTATGAAAAAAAAAATATCTCAATGACCATTCATTTACTGCAACAATGATAAATTGAAATCTCCGTAAAATATTTCTTGAATAATGTATACATTTATTGATTTTAAGATTGTTTCAATTTATCAAACAAAACATACTTCTTTAACATAAATGTAATGAAAAAACTAGAATGATTTTTTAGTAATAAAAAATCACATATAAAGAAAACATGCCGAACAGAATTTTTGAAAATGTTCTGTTTATCAATCACAAATAATTTGACAACTTAACCAAAATCGCATATCATTATTAAACATTTCTTACAGAACTTGATGGTAACCTTGTTTTATTGTAACACATGTACAGCATAACGAAATATACTGCTTTTTGTGCAACTTCGGTATTTTTGCAATTATTTCAAAACAACAGCAGTAAAATACCGAAGGAACAAAGCACAAGACTACACAAATCAAAGTAAAGAGACAAGGCAAAAACAAGTACACCAGAAGACGAAAGACCAAAGACACTACATTCCCCAAAAAAAACACAAACACTAATTAAAGAACACAAAAACTAAAGCACTAACAGTATGAACTCTAAAAAAAAAACAGAGTGACATCAGGAGCTCAGGAAGGGTAACCATGGTCTGCTCTGTATACAGTAATATGAATCGGAATCGAAACTTCTACTGAGATCTTCATGGTGGTTAAATAACGTCAGAGCTAAACTATCTTCAACCAAGATAGGCCATTTCAAAACATGTCAGGATGAACGTTGTAAATTGTGTAAATATATATAAAAGGGTCTAAATAAGAACCCCAATTGGGTTAGAATTAGATATTTGAATAACGAATGTGCCTAACCACAGTGGGACTTGGCTTTGCTTCAAATTCAGAGATATTACAGGCCGAACTAGTTAGTGCTTTCTGCATATAAGAACAAAGAAAGGTTCATATAATCAGAGTCACAAAATTATTTTCACACATATTTAATGGGGTCGGTTAAGTATGTTAAATGAAAAACAGCCAATCAAAGATTGCGATCCCCCGCTACCCTTTTTTGGACCCCCTCCCCTTGTAAAAAAAGACAAGTGTTTTTGAAACTAAATTAATCATCGTAACTGTAAAACACCAAAATGATATGGTTGCTAGGTAGAATATCAAAAAATAATGGGTCTTTGAGAGTTTCAGGAACTTTACCAAAATTAGAATCAAAGATTTTTGCAACCTGGCTGTTGAAAATCATCATTTTTACTGTAAGGAATTGAAAGAGATATGGTTGCTAGGTAGAATTCCAAAAAATAATGAGTCTTTGAGAGTTTCAGAAAATTTACCAAAATTAGAATCAGTCTTTTGCACTCTGATTATTGAAAATGATCTTCAGTACTGTAAAGAATTGAAAAAGTTATGGTTGCTAGGTAGAATTCCAAAAAATAGTAGGTCTTTGAGAGTTTCAGGAAGTTTACCATAATTAGAATTGAAGATTTTTGCAATCTGACTATTGAAAATCATCATTGAAACTATAAGGCATCAAAAAAGATATGGTTGCTAGGTAAAGTTCCAAAAAGTAATTGGTCTTTGAGAGTTTCAGGAAATTTACCAAAATTAGGATCATTGATTCTTGCAACCTGACAGTTAAAATTCATCCTTATAACGCTAAATAATTGAAAAAAGATATGGTTGCTAGGTAGAATTCCAAAATAATGGGTCTTTGAGAGTTTCAGGAACTTTACCAAAGTTAGAATAAAAGTTTTTTGCAATCCGACCATTGAAAATGATTATTAAATCTAAAAGGCATCAAAAAGATATGGTTGCTAGGTAGAATTCCCAAAAATAATGGGCCTTGGAGAGTTTCAGGAAATTTACCAAAATTAGAATCAAAGATTCTTTCAACCTGACAGTTGAAATTCATCATTATAACTCTAAATAATTGAAAAAGATATGGTTGCTAGGTAGAATTCCAAAAAAATAATAGGTCTTTGAGAGTTTCAGGAACTTTACCAAAATTAGAATCAAGGTTTTTTGCAATCTGACCATTGAAAATGATAATTAAAACTATAAGGCATCAGAAAAGATATGGTTGCTAGGTAAAATTCCAAAAAATAATTGGTCTTTGAGAGTTTCAGGAAATTTACCAAAATTAGAATCATATTTTTGGAATCCTAGTGTTCATACTAGCTGATCACATTAAGATATTGCTTAATTATAAATCTTCATGTTGAAATTTCAAAAATTATAAGTCTTTGACATTTTCAGGAATTTACCAAATTTGGCACCGGGGTCTAAATTCCAAAAGCTTAGAACGTATTCAAAGAGCAATTCCAATAATTCCTCATGAAAATATAAAACACAAAGTCCAAATTATACATAGAGTTCCAGTCGTTCTGATGAGTACTAATTGTTTAACATTTTTTAGCCCCTTTAGGGCATGCCCCCAGGGGTCATACCAAAAGTCCGCTATCATCAGTAAATGAGATGTATATAATCGAACTTGCTTACAAAGTTTCAGCTTCCAAACATGAATACTTCAGAAGATTTTGCTTATTACTGGATATCTCGAAATACATTTTCGCTTTTTTTTCTGCCCTGAGGGCAAATTTCAAAATTCCGAAACCTTCGGCACAGACAACTTTTGTAGTGTTACTTATACCCGTATTACAAGGTTTCTGCGATTTCAAGTGTAAGAGGAGTTCCAGCGGAATCGATTTTTTTCGTTTTTTGGACCCCCTAGAGGCCATGCCCTGAGGGGTCATACCAAAGTTCCGACACCCTCTGTGAAGTTGCTACATAATATGTGAGTCCATATTCGAGTTTCAACTTTCCAGCCCAAATGGCCTTCGAAATTTCTTCAATTATTGGATATCGTGAAAATTCGTTTTCGCCCATAATTTGCCCCTAGGGCGTTTGACCTAAATGCCGAATCCACAGTGCGCTACTTCTGATCATACTCTAGTATGGTGCCGAGTTTCAAATTTGTATCTCTTATAGTTCCAGAGCTATCGGGGAGCATTACAAACGCACGTACGTACGTACATACGGACGGACTGCATTACATAATCCCCCCGCTTTCGCTAAGCGGGAGGATAATTAACATACTTTGTATGTCAACCGGCGTGGTCCCATGAAAAGACTGAAGGATTTCAACCAAAACAGAACGAATTCGAATCCCGGAAACCCATCAAAAATGTATATATTTTATATAAAAGAACTTTAACTTGAATCTAATCTGATTACAGAAAAGCGGCTGTAAGCCTTGAAGCAAAAACGAGGAATGGGGAAATTCTAAAATCATAAATCCAATATCACGACAATTCACAGCAACGCGAATTGAGACAGTATGACAAAGACAAAACAAACACAAAAATGAACAAGAACGCACAAAACTAAAGCACAAGCAGTGTTAACCCTATAAAAACCGAGGTATCATTAGGTGCTCCGATTGCTCTCTTGCAGATAAGGCGCAAGAAAACTGTTGCCGAAATATTACTCTATCGGAAGGATGCACAAGACTGGAGATTCGCTGGTAAATTTCCGGTCCCTACCCAGTTGGGCCTCTCCAGAGTAGCCGGGAGAAAAAAAATCCAAAGTTCCATATTTAATATGAAAAAGAAAGGAAATGGGGTAAATGTCAAGGAGACAACATCCCATATCCAGGTTAAAACGACCCAAAACAAAGCATCTAGGGGTCACCGTACGGTCTTCAACACAGTGATTAACCTCACACCATATAGCAAGCCCTAAATGGCCCCAAAAAGGTAAAAAGGTAAATAAATCAATGGAAACAAACCACATCCACAAGAAACAAAAATTTCATAAGAAGACACGGACAAGCCAGTCACCAACATATTCCTGACTTGGGACAGGCGCAAAAATTGCATTAGGGTTAAACTCGTTTTCTTGGATCCAAACCCTCCCCCTATGTGTGGTGAATGGCTAAAAAATAAAAACACAAAAAGACTCACAGTAAAAATCAAACTAGAAAAAAGTCCAACTTATCATGTCCACTCTAATCTACTCCACTCTATGAAATGAAATGAAATGAAAAACTAGTGAGAATACACAAACCAAAACAGAAAATGAGAAGTCTTTGTGTGTCATCAAAAAGATGGGCAGGGTGAGTAGACGTTTTTTTTTTTAATCGATAATTCCCAAAACTCATACATAACGTCTAAAACAGCGACAAACTTAAAAATCGCATTTAATCCTCAGGAAAAGCATGTTAATATGCTTATAGAGGTCTTGAAAAATAAATTATATGCATCTGAGGTCAAAGACAAACTGGGTTAGAGTTTTAGGATGTGGTATTATCGAGAACATCTTTCCACTGAGGAATTTGACCGTTACAATTTGAGTGACACGCAACACTATATTTGAATTTCACCATTGCAGATAAGGCCCCATTTCGATGAATTTACATCTCGTCAGTGCAACTCGAATCTAAAAGAAAGAGGCTGTCAAGAGCCTGTATCGCCCACCTGGGTCCTGCAGCACTATAATTCCCAACTGATGGTCCATCTTGTGTGGTGTATGTACATTAAAATCAGAAATTTTTATAAAATTTAATAAAAATTGTTCAAATAGTTTCAGAGAAGATTTTTGAATGCAGTTTCCAAACTTAAGCGGGGCCGATGTTAATCTGCGTTCCCTGCTGGTAGCTATTAAACATAAAACTTTGAAGAGGGTCACATAAGGACTATCATATGAAAATTCTACTGAAATTGTTCGAGCAGTTTCAGAGGAGAAGATCTTTTTTGCATTTCCCACTGGGTCCAATGTTAAACTAAGTTTTGCTACTGGTGGCCATGTCGGAAGACGGATCAGCACCAAAGTAACAAGCCTGGTCAAAATCTCACAAGTTCCATTTATGCATTGTTTAAATTGAATTCATTCAATGGTTTTCCATGATATCTTTGTATGCATTTCCCCTAAGGGTCCAATTCATTGCTGGCAGCCATGTTGGATGATGGATCAGAACTGAAGTAACAACACTTGATCAGCTCCTCATAAGCAAAGTTTGGATTAAATCTATAACGCAGTTCTCTAGAAGAAGATCTTTTATTAAATTAAGTTCACAGCTGGTGAAACTTGGTCAGCACCTGACAGGCATCATTCATGTCATGTTTGATTTAAATACATTCAGCAGTTCTGTAGAAGATCTCTGTGCGCATTTCCCATAGGGTCCAATGCTGTCGGTCATGTAAGATGACAGATTGGCACCAAAGTAATAACACTTGGTCAGCACCTCATAAACATCATTCATGCCCAGTTTGGTTCAAATTCATTCAGTGGTTCTCAAGAAGAAGTTCTTTGTATGAATTTTCCCATTAGGTCAAATGGTAGACTAAGTTCCCCGCTGGCGGCCATCTTGGAAGCGGTCGGAAAACTTGAATGTGTTCACTAAAATATAGTCCTTAACTTGTTTAACATTTTTGCAATTTAAACTTGACCTCTATCTCAAAGCATTTTTGAAATATTGGAAAAAAGGGTAAAAAATCATGAAAAATTTGACCAATAAAGGTCCACAACTCATATATAGGTACTTGGATTTTCTTCAAAAAATCCATGTGGGTAGATCTTAACATGCTGAGCATTTTTGCAATTAAAACCTAACCTCTATCTGTTATAGTTTTTTTTAAAAAAAAATAAAAAACATCAAAATTTTGAAAATTTTACTGAAAAAGGGCAATAATTCTTAGACGGGTCAACAGATTTTCTTCAAAATTTTGGCATGGGTAGATTTTCTCATGCTGACCATTTTTTAGTGCGTGTCAGATTTTTGATATCTGTAACGGTTTTTTGAGTTATTTGCCAAAATTTGTAATTTACCCCTATGTTCTATTTTTATTAACGGCAGCCATGTTGTTTGATCTAAGACATACAAAATAACAAATTTGAAACTAGATACCCTAGTAATGATTCATTTAAAGGTTGGTTCCATTTGACCCAGTGGTTTCAGAGGAGAAGATTTTTGAAAGTGAGCTAACGACGGACGGACGACGGACACCAAGTGATGGCAATAGCTCACCCTGGCATAGCCAGGTTAGCTAAAAATGGAAAACCTCTGCCGAAATATTACTCACTCGGTAGGGTGCTAAAGGCTGAAGATTGGCTGGTAAATTTCCGGTCCCTACCCATTCGGCCACGTGATTAATGGATCTCGCTGGAGCAGACGCGAGGAAAAAATCCAAAGTTCCATAATAAATATCTAATCTACTGTATAAAATGACATTAAATAAATAACAAGCGAGAATACACAAACCAAAAACAGAAACTGAGAAGCCTTTGTATGTCATCCAAAAGATGGGCAGGATGAGTCGACGTTTTTTTTTTTTTTTTTTTTTTTTTTTTTTTTGTTTTGTTTTTTTTTTTTGTCAAGCAATTATTCCCAAAACTTAGTTAAGAGGCGGAATAAGCTCCAATGATCTTCTTGGTGAAGAAAATACTAGTCGTGTAAAAATTCATTTATATCGTCTAAAACAGCGACAAACTTGGAAATCTTATTTAATCATCAAGATCAGCATGTAAATATGTTTATACAGGTCTTGAAAAATAGATTATATGCGTCTGAGGTCAACACTACATCTGAAGTTTACTGTTGCAGGTAAGGCCCAATTTAGATGGATTTAATCTTGTCAGTGCAAATAGCATCTAAAAATTGGAAAACAGCTGCCGAAATATCACTCCCTCGGAATATTTCATTACATTATTAATAATACTATGATAATGATACTTTATTTCCCTGTGATTAATGAGTAATTCATACATAGATATTTAAAAAAAAATTAAAGAAATACTATTATAAATTTGTGAAATATCAACGATTTTCTAAAATTAATTTGTATGACTTTGCCATTATAATTGTACAACCCATAATTCTTTTAGGTGTTATGTGTAACACTTATGACAATGAGTTCATGTGCATAAAGAAAGCCGAGCTAAAAATATGTATTTTTAACTTGAACAAATCAAAATATATAAAAATTCAAGACAGATTGTTAGATATGAGTATATTTATATTAACATATATTAAGTTCATTTGAATAAAAATTATGACACTACCAAACTGATGACACATCTTCACTCCTTCAAAAACAAAGAGAATGCGAGATCGCAATATGATACATAACTTCCTCTGGTCGTAAACGCTCTGGTGGTCCTTTCGTGACCTACATATTGCATTTATCAAATCACTGCCCCATATATGATTACTTCAGCATATGCATATAAAAAGAAAAGAAAAGATTGTTAGAAATTCAATAACAATATACCTAATAAACAAATATGCACATATAACATGTAAATGGCTTTGTATCCGCGTGAGTACTTTTAGTATATAAAATAATGCAACATTTTGTCATTAACTGCAATTTGATATTTAAGCATTTTTCATATCGTAAGTTATTTTAATTTTTGCTCATCATTAAGATTTTCCAAGTTTTGACTTCTTAGTTTAAAATGTCAGATAATTATTTTTTTTCTTCTTGAAATTTGTTCAAATCTGTTCAATAATGATATTATTTTTCTATTTTTCGAGAGCAATGTATGTTACAAAAAAGAGCATACTTATCAGTTTTAAATAACGACCAAATCCATTCCTGCATTTATGGGGTGAGATCCTTAGCTTACAAATGGATCTTTCAAGTTCAAGGACAATCTTATCATTCATTTAATGCATTGAAGCTTGACAAATTGAGGATTATTCAATAATCGAAGTAGTTTGTGCCTTCAATTCTTTATAATCGTCTCCAGGGGGACGATCAATTACTGCCATTGTTTCATAAAATGCGTCATTGGTCGTATAATGAATTTTGTTTTAAAGTCGGTAGAGTAACGGAATAATGCCGAGATTGACTCGAATCGATTTGTTTTTATTTTGCTTAATCCAAGTCGAATCATCTTCTGTGATTTCGGAACCAGATTTTGGGTTTAACTTATTTTTTACGACAAATTTGGAAGAAATGGTAGATGTGCCAATATATTTCGAGAAACCGTTACCTAACTGGATACATGGAACACTGGTAAGGCTGCATTGTAATTAACTAATGTTCGTAAATACTTGTATAGGTTAACATTATTAACGCAAATGTACACTATTGTTGTGACGTCATTTTATTGTATTAAGTGTGGATTCTTTTGAAACAATCCACGGCATCCTCTCTATTATTTTAAGATTATTAACATCCCGAGGGAAATGCATGACTTCTATATTAACGTACCGAGGGAAATGCATGACTACTATATTACACTGCGTCCCGATTCTAAGATTAAGCGAAATATTTTTGTTCGAATCGATTGTTGTGATACTTTCGTTAGGCGCAGAACTAATGATAATCTTGGAGGAAAGGGGGGGGGGCTTGGATTTTTCCCCGAGTCCAGAAATTTTATGGCCCTAATACTAGGAAATTTTTGTAATTTGTTGAGTTTGTCTTCTAATGGACATTATTTTCTAACCAAGGTGCTATTGTCAGAGAAATTGGTTTTGCATAGATCAGATCCAAAGATATTTTTCTAAAAAAAATCAGCTCCAACCCTGAAACCACAATTACATTTAGAACTACAAAAAAATTTATTATTATAGTGATGGAGAATAAACGCATTTGTGTTTACTTACACTATATATTCGGACTGTTATGTATTTGTTTGATTAAGTTCCATGTCAATCGAATAACAAACCAATTGTAAAAGATCATTCTAAAATAAAAATTCCAGTGAAATTTTTTTTTGTATGATAACACTTTATCAATAAGTAAGATAAAAGACGTATCAAATACCCACAGCTTAGTGAAATGCGTTTTTTTTGGGGGGGGGGGTTAAGTTTCTATAGTATATACAATTAAACTCTATATTTCTTTGCTTTTTGTTTATTTATTTCCGATCGAAAACATGACTCGATTAACAAATATAACCAATTTTTTTCCCTTCCCTGCCCTTTCCTCTTCCATATATTGCCCCTTGTTTCAAATATATCAAAATATGTTTTGGCAGAAAGTATTTCATTAAATTTACATTTTCTCTTTGATTTGTTCTTCCTTGATACGGTTTAGAGGTTCATGGACTTTTTTTTACTGAATCCAATGCCCCTTCAACTTACTTTAAAAAATACTTGAACTCCAAAAGCGAAATTTATCTGAATTTTAGATATCGATGAAAATCAAAGTTTCCGGGCAACTTCATCCATATAACTCTTCTTTAATAATGAGTGCACTTGCGATCATAATAGACATTTATATTACGAACATACCAATGCAGTTATTAGATGAGCGACAATCCTTTCACATACGGCTCGTGGATTCTTTTCATGAATTCACACTTGCCAATTGTACCTCCTTTACAGAATAACATTTGTGTTAGCATCTTTTTGGATAATTTTTGACAGCTAAGGTAATTGGCGACCTGTACATCATAAGCAATAACTTTTCTTTTGGCTTTTACACATTCCTTTTATTAGTATTCATACATTTACTTCAAAGCTTCATTTCTTAAGTTACAGTCCCCTGCGTTACATGAAAACAATTAAAATATAATGAATTAGTTTTCAAAAGAAAATACCTTTTACACTTTTTATCAATATACAAATACTTTTATTCTCCCTTTATTTATAAATCTTTCATACATAAATATTTTGAAATCAAAACGGAATGAAAACTATATACCTTTCGCAAAGCGGGGATTTTAATAGAAATACAATTACAAATTTATATTTTTTTTTCATAGATTAACACATATTTTGTAACAAAACAATGTATGGCTTGGCTATTACAATTATTTTACTCACAACTTTGTTTTTAGTGTGATGTGTAACACTTATCACAATCAGTACATAGAAAAACACTCTTTTACCGATCCTTCTAAATGTCGTTTAGTCATATGCTTTTCTTTTCCAAGATAGTGGTCAGAGAATTAGCAATCTACATGTATTGGGTTATATTCGTACTTACATTATACTATATGGAAATAGGATAGAAAAAGAGGAGGGTTTAGAACCAATAAACCTGGTTAACCCTATCATTCGCTTTTGCCAGTCCCGGTACCAAGTCCGACTATCCCGAGTTTGTAGCGTTATTTATGTTTGTCTGTCGTCTTCATTCTTGTTTTTCTAGTGCAGTTCGTTTGTGACTTGTGGCATTTTGTTGTAGTTTTCGGTCATTGTAGGTGTTTACTGTTATATTGATTTTGTAATAATATGAATATAGTAAGGATGAGCTAAAAAATACTTGCAAATCTATAATTTGAACAAATTAAAATATCTAAATTTCAAGACATATTGCTAGATGTGAGTATATTTGGACATACCAATATAAATCTGTTTTATCAATAATATCATATTATTACTTAACACCTTCAAATTATTTTCATGACAAGTAGGATTTAAGGTATTTTCACTGGTAACATGATTAAATTATTAATTTACAAAATCGACCAAGCCCCCCGAAAATCAAATTGTCGTCCCCTAACATAAATATTGGCAGTGAAACCTTAATTAACATTAACATAAGTTGTCGAAATGCGCATATGCAGAATTTAAATTCACAGTGACCTCGGTATTTAGTCTTTTGTTACCACAGGGTTGATGCCACTGCTGGTGGACTGTTAGTCCCCGAGGGTATTCACCAGCCCAGTAGTCAGTACTTCGGTGCTGACCCGAAAGTCGATTATATCTGGAACCTTACAATATCTAATTTTTTTTTAAATTTGGTTAAAAATTAAGGAGTATCTCCCTCATGCAAAGCTCTGTCCTTAGCCGATTTTGGCTTTACATTTAGATCATATTGGTTATTCGTTCTCTGTCAGTTTATAAACATCTTTGAGTTTATGGTCTTCCAAGCGTTTAGATTTTATCTGCACTGAAGAGACATACGTTGTCGAAATGCGCATATGCGGAATTTAAATTCACAGTGACCTCGGTATTTTGTCATTAGATCTAATTGAGGGACTAGTCTTCCTGTTAAATAAACACTATACAGCCTGAATGAACTAATGGACCTGCCAATCAGGCCTTAGATGTATAATTATCTGTTATCAAATTCCCTTAAAAATAGCGTTTTGCATGGTTTTGCATGGCTGTCCCGAGTTCCTATCGTTGTTTATGTTTGTCTTTTGTCTAATTTGTGTTTTTTCCTGTTTACCTCCTTTGCAGATCGTGACATGTAGTTATAATTTTCAGCCATTGTAGGTGATTCCTATTGTCCCCTTTATTTCATGGATCATTACTGTGAATTTTTACGATGCAATGTTGACTATTTTACATTTCCTTTGCAGTTCAAATACGTTTGGTTGTCTCTTTGTCTTCCCCTTATGTTTCATGTTTAATATTTTGATTTTTGTTCATCAATACTGAGATCCAATGCTGTTCCCAGTAGTATTTCATTGCAAGAACCTCATTATTAAAATAAAAAAAAAAAATACATAAATAAAATATGTTTAAAACCTTGAATGCATATTTAAAAAAAATTGTCATCTTAAGTACTATAATGACTGAATCAAAATCAAATTACATATTTTCAGATATATTCCCTGACTATCAGGCTTGCATAGGGTATATTGGGATATGGGTAATACCTTGTATATGATTTCTAACAATGGTATATTGGATATTTTCAAAAAATGACAAGGATATGGGATATTTTTACCATGGGATACGGGATATTTCAATAGTTATTGGGATATCTTCAGTTTTCAAAGAGATATTCTAATATGACGCTCTTCTTTCGCTTTGGAAACAAAGCTATGTTCTAATTCCAACAATAATTTTAGCACATGCGTATATTTTTTACAAAAAGGATATTGTACAGTTTCCCATTTTATTCACTCAATATTCATTTACTGCATATTTTGTGTAAATAAAGTTTAAAATAATGAATCACACCAAAAAGCTGAATTATAATGACTATTATGGAAATTTACAACAGTTACTGAATTTAAGACTCGGAACTGAAATTCACATAACAGTAACCTAGCAACGAATGTCTAATTGTTATGAAATCTTAACTATGTTGCATATCATACTCTACAATTTAAATGTAAAAGTTTTAATTTGTAATGTTAATAAAAGTAAAAATAGGAGTATTATTCCTTTTTTGCTTCAAATATAAGTTAACTGAGCAGTCATTTAAATTAGAAATACAACCAGGTCACACTTAAACCCGCTTCAATTTTGAATTTGTTTTAATTCATAAGCTTATGAGTTACTTGCATTAATAAAATAACGAATTGAGTAGTGTTGGAGTTATACTGCCCTTTTCATGTGATTCTGACCTGTGATTGTACATTTTGGTTATTGTTAATTTTTTTCGGTTGTCTTTTTCATTATTTAGGTGTTTCGACCCCTATTTTTAATAAGCGATTGGTCTCACTAGTGGTCAGCCGCTTTTGTCATGGCAGATTGACGTTTATTAATTCACAATACTTTATGTTGGACTAAAAGCCACCACAAGTATTGTTCCATAGTGACGGGCATATGTTTTGCACAATTGAGTAGTGTTGGTGTTATACTGCCCTTTTCAGTTATTGAGAGCTTATCTTGCGCTGTATTTCCAATATTATTAAGTTGTTCGAATAATATTTTAAGTGTTATTGTGATTCTGACCTTTGATTGTACATTTCGGTCATTGTTAATTTTTCCGGTTGTCTTTTTCATTATTTATGTGTTTCGACCCCTATTTTTAATAAACGGTTGGTCTCATCAGTGGCCAGCCGCTTTTGTTATGGCAGATTGACTTTTATTAATTAACAATACTTTATATTGACTACAACAAATAAAAAGTCGAATTACAAAATCGACTGATAAGCCAAACTGTAGACTTACAACCTAAAAGTTGTAGGCAATAGCTATATGATTACGTAGAGAAAAATTTAGTCAAAAACTAGACTATATAGAAATCGGAATAATTAACAGCAAGTAATTAATCGAATGAATAATATTTCATCTCTATGACAAGAGTGAAATAGAAAAACACTGAGAATTTCATACAAGAAGTTAAATTGAACATCAAAAAGTAAATGATGAGAATAGAAAATTTAATCAATGTGAATTTGCACATACTGATTTTTCAAAACATCAATTTAATTACTCATGATAGTTGTTCGAATCTTCGATCCTTGACAACTAAAATGCATGTTGATATTGTACAAAGCGTTACATCATAAAATGATCGGTCAATGCTTGCAATAAATATGTGTATGGTCCAACTAAATGTATGACGAAATGCATTATTGAAATCTGCAAAACACAAGCGGCTCACCACTGACGAGACCAACCGCTTAAATAGAAATAGGGGTTGGAACACCTTAGTTTAACTCTTATACCAGACCACTAGTACATTAAAGTGCATTATAAAATTACACATGAAAAGCAATTACGAAGTGCGAAATTCAGCAACCAGCATAAAGCAATATGTATTCAACCACACATTACATGCTTGGCATCACCACGACAATACTTCTTTTGGCTTTTGAGTTTGTAAGTACTGAGATAAGATTGGGTAATATTAATTGCAAATCGAGCTATTATAATTCAAGCCATCCAAGTACTACTGAATTTTCAACTCTCCCTTCTATATTATATAAAACCTAGACATGTGGTTCTGCTTTTCAAGATGGGAGTGAAATTTTCCTCATTCCTATATTCATGTTAGTTATCAAGGACATTCCTTAAATTGCCAAAAACAACAAACTATTAATATTAAAAAAATACCTCTCCAACCAAGTGATTCCGAAGATCCTCTTTGGGCAAATGAACATAAAATTAATGCTGTATTTGTACGTCCTGTTTTTTTTTGAAGTGCAGACTTAAATGACTTAGAAATATCTTCCCTTTTATGCCAGTCTCTGCATCTTCATCACTAATCTATGAAAGTAGATAATAATGATCAAATTATCAATTAACATGATAATAACTAATTAACAATCTTCAGTAATAAGCAAAAGAAATTCATCAATATTGCTTCTTGGTAATCAAAGAATTCAATGAGTTATAATATAATTAAGAAAAAATTCATGGCAGGTATATGGTTATTGGAAATTTAACCATGGGCTGGGCCTTTATACTCGAATTTAACCCAGAGCAGCTATGTATAGTCAGAATAAGTAGTTATTGGTGTGAATTGGGTGTTATTTTGATATGATTGGGGAGTTATTTTGGCCTGACTGGATTATGATGTTTGCCTGACTGGGGTGTTATGTTGTCCTGACTGGTGTGTTATGTTGTTCAAACTAGGGTGATAAGTTACAGAGAGGATATATATAGTCGGAATAAGCAGATATTCCCTCTGTGTGAATTGGGTGCTATGTTTGACCTGACTAGGGTATTATGTTGTTCAGACTAGGGTGGTACAGATAGAGAGAGGACATATACAGCCAGAATAAGCAGTTATTGCTACAGTGTGAACTGAGTGTTATATTGGCCTGACTAGGGTGTTATCTTGGCCTGACCGGGTTGTTATGTTGGCCTGACTTTGGTGTTATGTTATTTAGACTAGGGTGTTATGTTGTTCAGACTAGGATGATACAGATAGATATAATATATTTACAGTAAAAAAAGCAGTTAGTGCTACAATTTGAATAGGGTGTTATGTTAGCCCGACTGGGATGATATGATTGCCTGACTGGGGTGTTATGTTGGCCTGACCGGGGTGTTTTGTTGTTCAGACTAGGGTGATACAGGTAGAGGGAATATATACTGTCATAATAAGCAGTTATTGCTATGTGTGAAGAGGTTGTTATGATGGTTATACTGGGGTGTTATGTTGTCCTGACTAGGGTGTTATGTTGGCCTGACTTGGGTGTTATGTTGTTCAGACTACAGTGATACTGATAGAAAGAGGATATATGCAGTCAAAATAAGAAGTTATTGCTACAGTGTGAAGTGGCTGATATGTTGGCCTGACTGGGGTGTTATGTTGTTGAGACTAGATTGATAAAATACAGGTAGGATATATAGAGTCAGAATAAGCAGTTATTTCTACAGTGAGAAGTAGGTGTTATATTCACCTGACTGGGATGTTATTTTGACCTGACTAGGGTTTTATGTTGTTTAGGCTAGGGTGATACAGATAGAGAGAGGATATATATACAGTCAGAATAAGCAGTTATTGATACAGTTTGAAGTGGGTATTATGTGGGCCAGACTGGGGTGCTGTATTGGCCTGACTGGTGTGTTATATTGGACTGACTAGGGTGTTATATTGGCATGACTGGGGTGTTATGTTGGCCTGACTGGGGTGTAATGTTTGCCTGACTGGGGTGTTATGTTGGCCTGACTGAGGTGTTATGTTGTTCATATTAGATACATATAGAGAGAGAATATATACAGTCATAATAAGCAGTTATTTCTACGGTGAGAAGTGGGTAGTATATTGGCCTGACTGGGGAGTTTTCTTGGCCTGACTTTTGTGTTATGTTGTTCAGACTAGGGTGATACATATAAGGCGAGGATATATACAGTCAGTATAAGCAGTTATTGCTACAGTGTGAAGTGGGTGTTATATTGGCCTGACTGGGGTGATATGTTGGCCTGTCTGGGGTGTTATGTTGGCCTGCCTGGGGTGATGAGATAGAGATAGGATATATACAGTCAGAATAATCAGTTATTTCTACTGTGTTATATTGGCATCACTGGGGTGTTATGTTGGCCTGACTTGGGTGTTATTTTTGCCTGACTAGGGTGGTATGTTGTTAAGACTAGGGTGATACAGATACAGAGAATAGATATACAGTCAGAATAAGCAGTTATTGCTACAATGTGAACCGGGTGTTATGTTGGACTGACTTGGGTGTTGTGTTGGCCTGAAAGGGGTGTTATGTTGGCCTAACTAGCGTGTCATGTTGTTCAGACTATTGTGATAAAGATAGAGAGTGAGATGATATATACAGTCAAAATAAGCAGTTATTGCTACAGTGTGAACTGGGTATTATGTTGGCCTGACTGGGTTATTATGTTGGCCTGACTGGGGTGTTATGTTGGCCAGACTGGGTGTTATGTTGTTCAGACTAGGATGATACAGATGGAGAGAATATATATACAGTCAGAATTAGCAGTTATTGCTACAGTTTGAACTGAGTGTTATATTGGCCTGACTAGGGTGTTATCTTGGCCTGACCGGGTTGTTATGTTGGCCTGACTTTGGTTTTATGTTATTTAGACTAGGGTGTTATATTGTTCAGACTAGGATGATACAGATAGATATAATATATTTACAGTGAAAAAAAGCAGTTAGTGCTATAATTTGAATAGGATGTTATGTTAGCCCGACTGGGATGATATGATTGCCTGACTGGGGTGTTATGTTGGCCTGACTGGGGTGTTTTGTTGTTCAGACTAGGGTGATACAGGTAGAGGGAATATATACTGTCAGAATAAACAGTTATTGCTATAGTGTGAAGAGGTTGTTATGTTGGTTATACTGGGGTGTTATGTTGGCCTGACTAGGGTGTTATGTTGGCCTGACTTGGGTGTTATGTTGTTCAGATTACAGTGATACTGATAGAAAGAGGATATATGCAGTCAAAATAAGAAGTTATTGCTACAGTGTGAAGTGGCTGATATGTTGGCCTGACTGGGGTGTTATGTTGTTGAGACTAGATTGATAAGATACAGGTAGGATATATAGAGTCAGAATAAGCAGTTATTTCTACTGTGAGATTGATTGATTAGTTAGAGTTTAACGTCCAATGAGCAATATTTCAGCTATATCAGGACGAGAACAAGTTAATCAATTTAAAACAAATTGTAAGTAAAAGAAGAAAGAAATAAAGGTGGAAGGGACAACCGGGGCAACGACTTTTGATTGCCACTGGAAAAGGGGAGAAATGGGTAGGGGCAGGAAATTTAGCCTTCTATACGACACCCAGTGCGTCTGCTCTCTTAAGAGAAATATAGAAGGGGTCTTTATACTGCATGGAGCGTGGCGTTTCTCCACACAGTTTGGCTACAATGGTTCGCGGTCAGGCTTTCCGTATTATGACCTGACTACCCCGTAAAGACAGGGCATTCCCCTATCCACCACCTGGGGACGCGCCCGGCAGCTCTTTCTACAGTGAGAATTAGGTGTTATATTCACCTGACAGGGATGTTATTTTGACCTGACTAGGGTTTTATGTTGTTTAGGCTAGGGTGATATAGATAGAGAGAGGATATATATACAGTCAGAATAAGCAGTTATTGATACAGTTTGAAGTGGGTATTATGTAGGCCAGACTGGGGCGCTGTATTGGCCTGACTGGTGTGTTATATTGGACTGACTAGAGTGTTATATTGGCATGACTGGGGTGTTATGTTGGCCTGACTGGGGTGTAATGTTTGCCTGACTGGGGTGTTATGTTGGCCTGACTGAGGTGTTATGTTGTTCATATTAGATACATATAGAGAGAGAATGTATAGAGTCATAATAAGCAGTTATTTCTACGGTGAGAAGTGGGTAGTATATTGGCCTGACTGGGGAGTTTTCTTGGCCTGACTTTTGTGTTATGTTGTTCAGACTAGGGTGATACATATAAGGCGAGGATATATACAGTCAGTATAAGCATTTATTGCTACAGTGTGAAATGGGTGTTATATTGGCCTGACTGGGGTGATATGTTGGCCTTCCTGGGGTGTTATGTTGGCCTGCCTGGGGTGATGAGATAGAGATAGGATATATACAGTCAGAATAATCAGTTATTTCTACTGTGTTATATTGGCCTCACTGGGGTGTTAAGTTGGCCTGACCTGGGTGTTATTTTGGCCTAACTACGGTGTTATGTTGTTAAGACTAGGGTGATACAGATAGAGAGAGGAGATATACAGTCAGAATAAGCAGTTATTTCTACAATGTGAACCGGGTGTTATGTTGGACTGACTTGGGTGTTGTGTTGGCCTGAAAGGGGTGTTATGTTGGCCTAACTAGCGTGTCATGTTGTTCAGACTATTGTGATAAAGATAGAGAGTGAGATGATATATACAGTTAAAATAAGCAGTTATTGCTACAGTGTAAACTTGGTATTATGTTGGCCTGACTGGGTTGTTATGTTGGCCTGACTGGGGTGTTATGTTGGCAAGACTGGGTGTTATGTTGTTCAGACTAGGATGATACAGATGGAGAGAATATATATACAGTCAGAATTAGCAGTTATTGCTACAGTGTGAACTGAGTGTTATATTGGCCTGACTAGGGTGTTATTTTGGCCTGACCGGGTTGTTATGTTGGCCTGACTTTGGTGTTATTATATTTAGACTAGGGTGTTATGTTATTCAGACTAGGATGATACAGATAGATATAATATATTTACAGTAAAAAAAAGCAGTTAGTGTTACAATTTGAATAGGGTGTTATGTTAGCCCGACTGGGATGATATGATTGCCTGACTGGGATGTTATGCTGGTCTGACCGGGATGTTTTGTTGTTCATACTAGGGTGATACAGGTAGAGGGAATATATACTGTCAGAATAAGCAGTTATTGCTATAGTGTGAAGAGGTTGTTATGTTGGTTATACTGGGGTGTTATGTTGGCCTGACCAGGGTGTTATGTTGGCCTGACTAGGGTGTTATGTTGGCCTGACTTGGGTGTTATGTTGTTCAGACTACAGTGATACTTATAGAAAGAGGATATATGCAGTCAAAATAAGAAGTTATTGGTACAGTGTGAAGTGGGTGATATGTTGGCCTGACTAGGGTGTTATATTGTTGAGACTAGATTGATAAGATACAGGTAGGATATATAGAGTCAGAATAAGCAGTTATTTCTACAGTGAGAAGTAGGTGTTATATTCACCTGACTGGGATGTTATTTTGACCTGACTAGGGTTTTATGTTGTTTAGGCTAGGGTGATACAGATAGGGAGAGGATATATATACAGTCAGAATAAGCAGTTATTGATACAGTTTGAAGTGGGTATTATGTGGGCCAGACTGGGGTGCTGTATTGGCCTGACTGGTGTGTTATATTGGACTGACTGGGGTGTTATATTGGCATGACTGGAGTGTTATGTTGGCCTGACTGGGGTGTAATGTTTGCCTGACTGGGGTGTTATGTTGGCCTGACTGAGGTGTTATGTTGTTCATATTAGATACATATAGAGAGAGAATATATACAGTCATAATAAGCAGTTACTTCTACGGTGAGAAGTGGGTAGTATATTGACCTGACTGGGGAGTTTTCTTGGCCTGACTTTTGTGTTATGTTGTTCAGACTAGGGTGATACATGTAAGGCGAGGATATATACAGTCAGTATAAGCAGTTATTGCTAGAGTGTGAAGTGGGTGTTATATTGGCCTGACTTGGGTGATATGTTGGCCTGCCTGGGATGTTATGTTTGCCTGCCTTGGATGATGAGATAGAGATAGGATATATACAGTCAGAATAATCAGTTAGTTCTACTGTGTTATAATGGCCTCACTTGGGTGTTATGTTGGCCTGACCTGGGTGTTATTTTGGCCTGACTAAGGTGTTTTGTTGTTAAGACTAGGGTTAAAAGATAGAGAGAGGAGATATACAGTCAGAATAAGCAGTTATTGCTACAATGTGAGCCGGGTGTTATGTTGGACTGACTTGGGTGTTGTGTTGGCCTGAAAGGGGTGTTATGTTGGCCTAACTAGCGTATCATGTTGTTCAGACTATTGTGATACAGATAGAGAGTGAGATGATATATACAGTCAAAATAAGCAGTTATTGCTACAGTGTGAACTGGGTATTATGTTGGCCTGACTGGGGTGTTATGTTGGCCAGACTGGGTGTTATGTTGTTCAGACTAGGATGATACAGATGGAGAGAATATATATACAGTCAGAATTAGCAGTTATTGCTACAGTGTGAACTGAGTGCTATATTGGCCTGACTAGGGTGTTATCTTGGCGTGACCGGGTTGTTATGTTGGCCTGACTTTGGTGTTATGTTATTTAGACTAGGGTGTTATGTTGTTCAGACTAGGATGATACAGATAGATATAATATATTTTACAGTAAAAAAAGCAGTTAGTGCTACAATTTGAATAGGGTGTTATGTTAGCCCGACTGGGATGATATGATTGCCTGACTGGGTTGTTATGTTGGCCTGACCGGGGTGTTTTGTTGTTCAGACTAGGGTGATACAGGTAGAGGGAATATATACTGTCAGAATAAGCAGTTATTGCTATAGTGTGAAGAGGTTGTTATGTTGGTTATACTGGGGTGTTATGTTGACCTGTCTAGGGTGTTATGTTGGCCTGACTTGGGTGTTATGTTGTTCAGACTACAGTGATACTGATAGAAAGAGGATATATGCAGTCATAATAAGAAGTTATTGCTACAGTGTGAAGTGGGTGATATGTTGGCCTGACTGGGGTGTTTTGTTGTTGAGACAAGATTGATAAGATACAGGTAGGATATATAGAGTCAGAATAAGCAGTTATTTCTACAGTGAGAAGTAGGTGTTATATTCACCTGACTTGGATGTTATTTTGACCTGACTAGGATTTTATGTTGTTTAGGCTAGGGTGATGCAGATAGAGAGAGGATATATATACAGTCAGAATAAGCAGTTATTGATACAGTTTGAAATGGGTATTATGTGGGCCAGACTGGGGTGCTGTATTGGCCTGACTGGTGTGTTATATTGGACTGACTGCGGTGTTATATTGGCATGACTGGGGTGTTATGTTGGCCTGACTGGGGTGTAATGTTTGCCTGACTGGGGTGTTATGTTGGCCTGACTGAGGTGTTATGTTGTTCATATTAGATACATATAAAGAGAGAATATATGCAGTCATAATAAGCGGTTATTTCTACGGTGTGAAGTGGGTGTTATATTGGCCTGACCTGGGGTGATATGTTGGCCTGCCTGAGGTGTTATGTTGGCCTGCCTGGGGTGATGAGATAGAGATAGGATATATACAGTCAGAATAATCAGTTATTTCTACTGTGTTATATTGGCCTCACTTGGGTGTTATGTTGGCCTGACCTGGGTGTTATTTTGGCCTGACTAGGGTGTTATGTTGTTAAGACTAGGGTGATAAAGATAGAGAGAGGAGATATACAGTCAGAATAAGCAGTTATTGCTACAATGTGAACCGGGTGTTATGTTGGACTGACTTGGGTGTTGTGTTGGCCTGAAAGGGGTGTTATGTTGGCCTAACTAGCGTGTCATGTTGTTCAGACTATTGTGATACAGTTAGAGAGTGAGATGATATATACAGTCAAAATAAGCAGTTATTGCTACAGTATGAACTGGGTATTATGTTGGCCTGACTGGGGTGTTATGTTGGCCAGACTGGGTGTTATGTTGTTCAGACTAGGATGATACAGATGGAGAGAATATATATACAGTCAGAATTAGCAGTTATTGCTACAGTGTGAACTGAGTGTTATATTGGCCTGACTTGGGTGTTATCTTGGCCTGACCGGGTTGTTATGTTGGCCTGACTTTGGTGTTATGTTATTTAGACTAGGGTGTTATGTTGATCAGACTAGGATGATACAGATATATATAATATATTTACAGTAAAAAAAAGCAGTTAGTGCTACAATTTGAATAGGGCGTTATGTTAGCCCGACTGGGATGATATTATTGCCTGACTGGGGTGTTATGTTGGCCTGACCGGGGTGTTCTGTTGTTCAGACTAGGATGATACAGGTAGAGGGAATATATACTGTCAGAATAAGCAGTTATTGCTATAGTGTGAAGAGGTTATGTTGGTTATACTTGGGTGTTATTTTGGCCTGACTAGGGTGTTATGTTGGCCTGACTTGGGTGTTATGTTGTTCAAACTACAGTGATACTGATAGAAAGAGGATATATGCAGTCAAAATAAGAAGTTATTGCTACAGTGTGAAGTGGGTGATATGTTGGCCTGACCGGGGTGTTATGTTGTTGAGAGTAGATTGATAAGATACAGGTAGGATATATAGAGTAAGAATAAGCAGTTATTTCTACAGTGAGAAGTAGGTGTTATATTCACCTGACTGGGATGTTATTTTGACCTGACTAGGGTTTTATGTTGTTTAGGCTGAGGTGATACAGATAATGAGAGGATATATATACAGTCAGAATAAGCAGTTATTGATACAGTTTGAAGTGGGTATTATGTGGGCCAGACTGGGGTGCTGTATTGGCCTGACTGGTGTGTTATATTGGACTGACTGGGGTGTTATGTTGGCCTGACTGGGGTGTAATGTTTGCCTGACTGGGGTGTTATGTTGGCCTGACTGAGGTGTTATGTTGTTCATATTAAATACATATAGAGAGAGAATATATGCAGTCATAATAAGCAGTTATTTCTACGGTGAGAAATGGGTAGTATATTGGCCGGACTGGGGAGTTTTCTTGGCCTGACTTTTGTGTTATGTTGTTCAGACTAGGGTGATACATATGAGGCGAGGATATATATAGTCAGTATAAGCAGTTATTGCTACAGTGTGAAGTGGGTGTTATATTGGCCTGACTGGGGTGATATGTTGGCCTGCCTGGGGTGTTATGTTGATCTGCCTTGGGTGATGAGATAGAGATAGGATATATACAGTCAGAATAATCAGTTATTTCTACTGTGTTATATTGGCTTCACTGGGGTGTTATGTTGGCCTGACCTGGGTGTTATTTTGGCCTGACTAGGGTGTTATGTTGTTAAGATTAGGGTGATCCAGATAGAGAGAGATGAGATATACAGTCAGAATAAGCAGTTATTGCTACAATGTGAACCGGGTGTTATGTTGGACTGACTTGGGAGTTGTGTTGTCCTGAAAAGGGTGTTATCTTGGCCTAACTGGCGTGTCATGTTGTTCAGACTATTGTGATACAGATAGAGAGTGAGATGATATATACAGTCAAAATAAGCAGTTATTGCTACAGTGTGAACTGGGTATAATGTTGGCCTGACTGGGTTGTTATGTTGGCCTGACTGGGGTGTTATGTTGACCAGACTGGGTGTTATGTTGTTCAGACTAGGATGATACAGATGGAGAGAATATATATACAGTCAGAATTAGCAGTTATTGCTACAGTGTGAACTGAGTGTTAATTTGGCTATCTTGGCCTGACCGGGTTGTTATGTTGGCCTGACTTTGGTGTTATGTTATTTAGACTAGGGTGTTATGTTGTTCAGACTAGGATGATACAGATAGATATAATATATTTACAGTAAAAAAAAGCAGTTAGTGCTACAATTTGAGTGGGGTGTTATGTTAGCCCGACTGGGATGATATGATTGCCTGACTGGGGTGTTATGTTGGCCTGACCGGGGTGTTTTGTTGTTCAGACTAGGGTGATACAGGTACAGGGAATATATACTGTCAGAATTAGCAGTTATTGCTATAGTGAGAAGAGGTTGTTATGTTTGTTATACTGGGGTGTTATGTTGGCCTGACTAGGGTGTTATGTTGGCCTGACTTGGGTGTTATGTTGTTCAGACTACAGTGATACTGATTGAAAGAGGATATATGCAGTCAAAATAAGATGTTATGTTATGTTGTTCATATTAAATACATATAGAGAGAGAATATATACAGTCATAATAAGCAGTTATTTCTACGGTGAGAAGTGGGTGTTATATTGGCTTGACTGGGGAGTTTTCTTGGTCTGAATTTTGTGTTATGTTGTTCAGACTAGGGTGATACAGATAAAGCGAGGATATATACAGTCAGTATAAGCAGTTATTGCTACAGTGTTAAGTGGGTGTTATATTGGCCTGACTGGGGTGATATGTTGGCCTGCCTGGGGGTTATGTTGGCCTGCCTGGGGTGATGAGATAGAGATAGGATATATACAGTCAGAATAATCAGTTATTTCTACTGTGTTATATTGGCCTCACTGGGGTGTTATTTTGGGCTGACTAGAGTGTTATGTTGTTGAGACTAGGGTGATACAGATAGAGAGAGGAGATATACAGTCAGAATAAGGAGTTATTGCTACAATGTGAACCGGGTGTTATGTTGGCCTGACTTGGGTGTTGTGTTGGCCTGAAAGGGGTGTTATGTTGGAATAACTAGCGTGTCATGTTGTTCAGACTATTGTGATACAGATAGAGAGATAGAGGATATATACAGTCAGAATAAGCAGTTATTGCTACAGTGTGAACTGGGTATTATGTCGGCCTGACTGGGTTGTTATGTTGGCCTGACTGGGGTGTTATGTTGGCCCGACTGGGTGTTATGTTGTTCAGACTAGGATGATACAGATGGAGTGAATATATATACAGTCAGAAGAAGCAGTTATTGCTACAGTGTGAACTGAGTGTTATATTGGCCTGACTAGGGTGTTATCTTGGCCTGACCGGGTTGTTATGTTGGCCTGACTTTGCTGTTATGTTATTTAGACTAGAGTGTTATGTTGTTCAGACTAGGATGATACAGACAGATATAATATATTTACAGATAAAAAAAGCAGTTAGTGCTACAATTTGAATAGGGCGTTATGTTAGCCCGACTGGGATGATATGATTGCCTCACTTGGGTGTTATGTTGGCCTGACCGGGGTGTTTTGTTGTTCAGACTCGTGTGATACAGATAGATGGAATATATACTATCAGAATAAGCAGTTATTGCTACAGCGTCAAGAGGTTATACTGGAGTGTTATGTTGGCCTGACTAGAGTGTTATGTTGGCCCTACTTGGGTGTTATGTTCTTTAGACTACAGTGATACTGAGAGAAAGAGGATATATGCAGTCAAAATAAGAAGTTATTGCTACAGTGTGAAGTGGGTGACATGTTGGCCTGACCGGGGTGTTATGTTGTTGAGACTAGATTGATGAGATACAGATAGGATATATAGAGTCAGAATAAGCAGTTATTTCTACAGTGAGAAGTGGGTGTTATATTCACCTGACTGGGATGTTATTTTGACCTGACTAGGGTTTTATGTTGTTAAGGCTAGGGTGATACAGATAGAGAGAGGATATATACAGTCAGAATAAGCAGTTATTGCTACAGCTTGAACTGAGTGCTATATTGGCCTGACTGGGGTGTTATTTTGGACTAACTGGTTTGTTATGTTGGACTGACTGGTGTGTTACGTTGGCCTGACTGTGGTAGTATCTTGTTCAGTCTAGGATGATACAGATAGGGAGAGGATAAATACAGTCAGAACAAGCAGTTATTTTTACAGTGTGAAGTGAGTGTTATATTGGCCTGACTTGGGTGTTATTTTGGCCTGACTGGGTTGTTACAGATAGAGAGAGAATATATACAGTCAGAATGAGCAGTTATTTCAAAAGTGTGAAATGAGTGTTATATTGGCCTGACTAGGGTGTTATCTTGGCCTGACTGGGTTGTTACAGATAGAGAGAGGATATATACAGTCAGAATGAGCAGTAATTTCTACAGTGTGAAATGAGTGTTATATTGGCCTGACTAGGGTGTTATCTTGGTCTGACTGGGTTGATACAGATAGAGAGAGGATATATACAGTCAGAATAAACAGTTACTTCTACAGTGTGAAATGAGTGTGATATTGGCCTGACTAGGGTGTAAAGTTGTTAAGACTAGGGTGATACAGATAGAGAGAGGAGATATATAGTCAGAATGAGCAGTTATTGCAAAAGTGTGAATTGGGTGTTATGTTGGCCTGTCTAGGGTATTATGTTATTCAGGGAGGTTCTTATGTTGTTCAGACTTGGGTGATATAGATAGAGTCTGGATATATACAATCAGAATAAGCAGTTATTGCTACAGTGTGAAATGGGTGTTCTGTTGGCCTGACTGGAGTGTTATGTTGGCCTTACCGAGGTGTTATGTTGGCCTGACCGGGTTGTTATGTTGGCCTGACTTTGGTGTTGTGTTGTTCAGACTAGAGTGATACAGATAGAGAGAGTATATTTGCAGTCAGAATAAGCTGTTATTGCTAAAGTGTGAATTGGGTGTGATGTTGGCCCCACTGGGTTGTTGTGTTGACCTAATTGGGGTGTTATGTTCTCCTGACTAGGGTGTTATGTTGTTCAGACTAGGGTGTTACAGATAAAGCGAGGATATATACAGTCATAATCAGAATTGCTACAGTGTGAAGTGGGTGTTATATTGGCCTGACTGGGGTGATATGTTGGCCTGACTGGGATGTTATGTTGTTCAGCCTAGGATGATAAGAAACAGATAGGATATATACAAGCAGAATAAGCAGATATTTCTACAGTGAAAAGTGGGTGTTATATTGGCCTGACTGGGGTGTCATATTGGCCTGACTGGGTTGTTATCTTGGCCTGACTGGGTTGTTATATTGGCCTGACTAGGGTGTTATCTTGGCCTGACGGGGTTGTTATATTGGCCTGACTGGCGTGTTATGTTGACCTGACTGGGGTGATATGTTGTTCAGACTAAGGTGTTATGTTGTTCAGACTAGGGTGATACAGATACAGTCTGGGTATCTGCAGTCAGATTCAGCAGTTATTGCTAGAGTTTGACAAGGGTGTTATGTTGGCCCAACTGGGATGTTGTGTTTCCCTGACTGGGGTGTTTTGTTGGCCCGACTGGGTCGTTATGTTGTTCAGACTAGGGTGATACAGATAGAGAGGATATGTACTGTCATAATAAGCAGTTATTGTTACATTGTGAAGAGGGTGTTATGTTGGTTTGACTGGGGTGTTATATTGGCATGACTGGGGTGTTATATTGGACTGACTGTGGTGTTATGCTGGCCTGCCTGGGGTGTTATGTTGACATGACTGGGATGTCATGTTGTTCAGATAATATACATATAGAGAGGGGAGATATACAGTCAGAAAAAGCAGTTATTTCTACAGTGAGAAGTGGGAGTTATAGTGGCCTGACTTGGGAGTTTTGTTTGCCTGACTAGGGTGTTATGTTGTTCAGACTAGGCTGATACAGATAGTGAGAGGATATATCAGTCAGAATAAGCAAATTTTGCTACAGTGTTAAGTGGGTATTATATTGGCCTGACTGGGGTGTAATGTTGGCCTACCTGGGGTGATGGGATAGAAATAGGATATATACAGACTAGGCGATACAGTCAGAATAAGCAGTTATTTCTACAGTGTGTAGTGAGCGTTATACTGGAATGAATGTGTTGTTGTCTTGGTATAACTGGTTTGTTATGTTGGCCTGACTGGCGTGTTGGGTTGGCCTGACTGGGGTGTTATGTAGTTCAGACTATGATGATACAGATAGGGAGAGGATGAATACAGTTAGAACAAGCAGTTATTGTTACATGTGAAGTGAGTGTTATATTGGCCTGACTGGGGTGTTATCTTGGCCTGACTTGGATGTTACAGATAGAGAGAGGATGTATACAGTCAGAATGTGATGTAATTTCTACAGTGTGAAATGAGTGTTATATTGGCCTGACTAGGGTGTTATATTGTTCAGACTAGGATGATAAAGATAGAGAGAGAATAAACAACTCAGAACAATTAGTCATTGCTACAGTGTGAAATGGGTGTCATGTCGACCTGACTGGGGTGTTATGTTGGCCTGACTGGGGTGTTATATTGGCCTGACTAGGGGTGTTATGTTGGCCTGACTGGGGTGTTATGTTGGTCTGACTAGGTTGATACAGATACAGTAAGGAAATATACAGCCAGAATAAGCAGTTATTGCTACAATTTGAACTGGTTGTTTTGTTGGCCTAACTAGGATGTTATGTTAGCCTGACTGGGGTGTTATGTTGTTCAGACTTGGGTGATACAGAGAGAGGATACATACAATCACAATGAGCAGTTATTTCTACAGTGTGAAGTGAGTGTTATGTTGGCCTGACTGGGGTGTTATGTTGGCCTGACTTGGGTGTTATGTTGGCCTGACTGGGGTGTTATGTTGGTCTGACTAGGTGATACAGATACAGTAAGGAAATATACAGCCAGAATGAGCAGTTATTGCTACAATGTGAATTGGTTGTTTTGTTGGCCTAACTAGGGTGTTATGTTGGCCTGACTGGGGTGTTATGTTTTTCAGACTTGGGTGATACAGATAGAGAGAGGATACATACAATCATAATGAGCAGTTATTTCTACAGTGTGAAGTGAATGCAATGTTGCTCTGACTGGGGTGTTATGTTGGCTTGACTGGGGTGTTAATTTGGCCTGACTAGATTGTTATGTTGTTCAGACTAGGGTGATAGAGATAGAGGGAGAATATAAGATATACTGAAATTTTAGAAAAATCTACCGTTGCATTTTTTTCAAAAATTTAGAATAAAGTAGTCAAAAATAACAAAAGTCCTGAAACTGTGTTTTAAATTACCTCCCTTGAAAGAAATCTTAGTTTTATATATTTACATGATTTTAAGATATCTTTGCACGATATTCAGAGTTAATGTGTTAGTTATTAATAACTAGATGTTAGGTAGTTATCTACACGACAACAGGAATATTTATTTGATTTATGAATTTTTTTTTTTACAATTTTGAAATTGAAATTATACCTTTTATAATGGTGCTATTTATTTATGTAAGTACTAAGAATGAAAAAAACAGAGTTATCTCTCCATACCTCAGGTCTATCCCCTTAAAGCCCCACTACTGGCGCAGACTCATCTTACATTTTTGTCCAACTACATCTGTACCTGCCAAGTCTCATTTGAAAACATCAAGCAAATGAGGACCTGAAAATCTTTACCCATACAATTCATTGTCACTGGTGGCAATTTTGTTTTTCAAACCAGGATCGAAATTGAATTAAGGGAATAGGTCATGTTTTCACAAATTTAGGAGCGACATAAGGGGCTGACTATTTTTTTGAATTTTGTTTTGGGGTATACAAATAAAAAAATTGATGTGACATGGCGGAAATAAATAATTTGCTAGAGAATCACATGTAAATATGTAGTTTTTTAAAATCATTTTTCTAAGCAAAATCAATCTCCTTTAATTGAATTTCGTTCTCTTAAACATAGTCTATGGAAAATCACATATACATGTTCAAAACAATTATGCAAATGTTTTTATGCATTTTTTGTATATTGAAACCACTCGAGTCGATGTCACTATTGCTGGACCAAAGGTTTCAAAAGAAATTCACAAGTCGAATACTCAGACTTGTATGAAATGAAAATTTTAATTCGCGTTTCATGGAAATTTGACCTTTTTTATCTTAAAGCTACAGAGGCTTTATTCCGTGTATTGCACTCGGTGGATGTCCTTTGTACTTGATTTTGTCTCCCATTTCGATATTTCGGTAATCAATACTTCTTTCTGACTATTTTTGGATTATGGCTTTTCATATTATTTGATTTGCTATTGATGAAAGGTAACTCCTTGAAACACTTGTGCAACATAACAAAATTTACTGTTGAGGTCTATTCTTCAACTTGGGGTGTTTTTGTGTTTTCAAATTACATATAACTGTTAATCCCGACTGACGAAGGAATCGTGCAGCACCGAATCTCTCTTTCACTGTCAGTGACGGGTGTAAAAATGAAGTATTAATGTTAAATATTTGTACTTATATAACTGAAGAATATTTTGACCGATTTCAATAATGAAACTTTTTTATCAAGATTAAAATAATTATATGTTAAAGCTGTGGATCCTCTAATCGAAAAAAATAAAGAAAAAATGTATCCCTTTTCCATTATGAAGCAGACAATAACCATTTCCGTAATACTTTTAGACCAACTTTGCGTATAGCTTCACCACATCCATGCGTACAGTAAAAAACGGTGATGCACTAAAGTATGACCTACAGTAAAATGCTGCGTACATCAACAAAAATCGCATCCAGTTCTACACCCTCAATTTTATATTCAAGACCTGCTAATGGCAGCTTGGAATCAAGATATGTTATCTTTTGACGGAGTCTTCTACGAGAAAACACTGTAAAAAGTTTGAAATTACCACAAGAAAGGGTAAATGTACAAAGAAATATGGTCGTGAAACAACGGCAGTAGAATACCGAAGGAACAAGGTAAGCGAAGACCATAAAAATCAAAATCCAAAGACATGGCAAAAACGGGAACAGAGAAAAACAAGGACAAAACAAGGACGTGAGACAGCCACAAGGCATAGAAATAAAAAGACGACTTTAAAACTAAGGCACTCATAGTGTGAACTCCCATGAAAACCGGAAATGACTGACAATTTCTGCATTTATATCCATTTGTTCTCATCATTCTTGCACGAGAAAGTGGAAGCGTAATAGACATATGATATTGAAGTCATTTTGGGGAAAAAAATTCAGAAAAAAAATATTATAAGTATGTATTTTCTGCAGTTAAAGTTGAAGCTCATTCATGCACATATTTTTTATTGCACACCAACAATGCGCCACCTGACCAATAATCATTTTATCGGGTACAGTGATCAGATAGGGTGTACATTGCCATTTCGTATTTTAACAGCCATTTGTGGACTCAATATGATGCTCGAAATTGATGCATATTAGGCATTTATTAATTTCATATTTGTCGAAAGGTCTCTGTTATATCGAAATATATATCTGCAGATATGTCCGTTAATTGTTCTGAAGGATCTATAAGTTGTTTTAAAACATTACTTAGAAAGACAAGGAGTGTTAAATGTGACTCTGAATACCAGAAATCTTACTCTTACCACAACAAATTTTCCCTAATTTTTTTCTCTATGTCTATATAAAAATAACCAGAACACGCAAAATGTGTGTTGTATATTACAATGTTGCAGAATTACTTTATGATAGCCATTTGTCGACTTAAACTGAATATTTTGCCAAAAATTGATGAAAAATTGGAATTTTCAAAATTTCAGATATGTATAACGTTCACTGTTAAATCGTTATATATGTCAAATCAAAAGACCAATCATCAGATTTGCCATCTAACTGATATAAGCGATACATTAGTTGTCTTAACAGATTGATTAGAAAACAAGGAGTGTTTAAAGTGACTCTGAATACCGAAAATCTTACCCCTCTCCCAACATATTTTCCCTTAAATTGTATATGTTTGCATAAAAGAAACCCAAACACGCAAAATGTGTGTTGAATATGACAATTTTTCATGAGTTGCATCACGATTTGGTATTTTAGTACCCAGTTGTTGACTTAAACTTGAAATTGTGCCCGAAATTTAGGAAAATGGGAATTTTCAACATTTCAGATTTTGCCAAGGTTGACTGTTAACCCGTTATATATGGCAAATCTGGAGGATATATATGCAGATATCCCAATAAATTGTTTCAAGAAATACCTAAGTTGTCTAAAAACGGTATTAAGAAAATCAAGTATTTAATGTGACTCTTAATACCGGAAATTTTACCCCTACCCCAACAATTTTTTTCCCTAAAATTGTCAATTCTATGTCTTTGTTCGCATAAAAATAACCAATTTACGAATAATGTGCGTTATATATGACAGTGTTGCAAGGATAACATCAAGATTTTTTACTCTAACAGCAATGTGTTGACTTAAACTCAATATCTTGCCCCAAATTGATGAAAATATTAATTTTCTGTACTCCAGATTTGTCCAGCGTTCACTTTTATATCGTAATATATGTCAAATCTAGAGGATATATTTGCAGATATGCCATTTAATTGTTCTGTGCGATACATTAGTCGTCTTAAAACATTGTTTGGAAAATCAAGGAGTGTTTAATATCATTTAAATACCGAAAATCTTTTCACAACCTGAACAAATTCCCCCTTAAATAGTCATTTTTTCAATATTCTTATGAAATAACCAAAACACGGAAGGTATGCATTGCATTTGGAAATGTTGCATAATATTTTATCATGATCTGCCATTTTAAATCCGACTTGTCAGATTAAACTCAATATGTTGTACAAAATTGATGAAAAATGGGAATTTTCTGCATTTCAAATTTGTCAAAAAATCACTTTTAAATAGTTATATTGGCAAATTTGCAGAATTTATCGCCAGCTATGCCAATTCATTGTTATAACCGATATATAAGTTATCTTAAAACAATGTTTAGGAAAACCAGGAGTGTTCAATGTAACCCTAAATGTCGAACATGTTAGCCCTACCCCAAGAAAATGATGCTTAAAAATCCCAGATATGCCTGTCTGTACATATATATGAACAAAACATACTATTTTTTTTACTTTCTTTTAAAGAATGCATTTGATATATCGCAATATGCAATTTTAACGCAAAAAATATGGAT
The DNA here is from genome assembly GCA_002080025.1 of Modiolus philippinarum. Classification (NCBI taxonomy): domain Eukaryota; kingdom Metazoa; phylum Mollusca; class Bivalvia; order Mytilida; family Modiolidae; genus Modiolus; species Modiolus philippinarum. Next base: position 58,643 of record MJUU01024002.1, read on the forward strand.
AAAATTGAATATTTTTGTCCACTTGTGTGAAAAATGTGAATTTTAATATATTTCGGAATTTTACAAAAATCAAGGTTAAATTGTTTTAACTGCCAATAAACCATTCAGATGATCTTATTTGTTATATAAAAAGTCACTCTGTTTGTGTTCGAAATGTTATGTTATTGGACGTTTATACAATGTAGAAGCTTTACATGCTGAATAAAATGAAATAACCCGTGCTGATTTTTTTTTTTTGGGGGGGGGGTAATATGGTTGCAATTTATGAGAATAAGTTAGTCTAAAATGTTTAAAAGCATAATGTTTAATAGCTTGGATGTATGGATCATAAGTTTAGGGGGGGAGGGGTGCAAGGAAAGTGATTTCAGCCCTTAGCCTAAATATAGAGCTAAACACAACCAGGTAAAAAAACTGCAAATTTTTTTAGGTAATTAATGATTTACTTGAATGGCAAAATGAAAGCTATCCCAAATGTATAATCATTATTGCATCAAACTTTGATCAGTGTCCTCCTTGTTTGCATATCTTTATAACCATACTAATGAAATATAGCTTTATAAATAATAAAAGACAATAATTTCTCAAAACTTGAAGAATTATGTTTTGTTTTAAATGCGTGCAATAAATTGAAAACAATTTATTTTTAAATACTACAAATGCTATGTCATTTAATGATAATTTCAAATGTTGATGGCATCTTTTATTTTAATCTCCTGTTAATGTTGAGAATATGAAACACAAGAACTTTACATTTCGTGATTAATCTGTATAAAAAAATAAATAAATAAAAACACCAATACAAAGCCAAGTCTAAATAGCAAAAGTAGTTATCAAGGCTTTCAATTGCTACAATTATTACAAATCAAAAATACAAATAAATATAAATTCACTTTCAAAAGCTTAAATACATGACAATAATTAGGAAGTAGCATAAGCATATTCTATCTCAGTTACAAGTCCTAACGGTAGTTGTTTTTGAGTTGATAGACTCATTGGTACATTTTGAATTGAGAAGAATATGAAATTTAAACGATACATCTAGAGAATTACATAGTTTACTAGAAAGGTGGTTTCTTATAAAAAAAATATTTGTATCTGTAAGACTATAGTAAAATCTTTACCTCATGCGCATCTGCAAAATAAAACCTTCCCCATAAAAATGTTGGAGTGTTTGAGCGACCAGACAATACTTAAATAAAGGGCTATATGATACGACCGCAGCATGTCGACAACTGGAATTTGAAAGAGTCAATTGAAAGTGATTGTGGACACAATAAAGAGATTGAGATAGCAATTAGCTTGACATAAAACAGGGAATATGAAGATCAGCCCTCTTGATAACTTGAAACTCAGAAACGGTAACAGTTACGCTGAATCTACTGATATACTGAAAGCAAATATCAATAGGAATCCAAAGAAAACATCCAACCGAAATCCGATTAGAAAATTATAAAGATTATAAATATTTGATTGCAATTTCGGTTCATTTAACCCCTAATGGCTCGGAAACAGTAAGAGATATGACAAATTTGTTGATATACTTTCGAAAAATCATAACAAAATCAATTCAAATTAACTCAAAAACCTTTGTTTTTTTGGAAGATCGGTAGTCTTCCGCCATTTTGAATTTGTTATTTATGCTGTTTTGGTATAATCTGCCTTTTTAAATATGCAAATATTTTTATTTGTAGTGAATCAATCAATATTATATCCATAATACAAAATGCAAAGGACTTGATTTTACATGTCTTTATCTACTAAGACGAGGTATGGTAACTTGATAATTGTATAAATGGGAAGAGGATTTTTTAAAAGGGGAGATAATCTGATAAAAATATTTTACATAGATATCACTATGAAAATTCACATTTTACAAATTATATGGAAAACGAAGTCGGTCACCCCAATTTTTCTCTATATTTTTGAAAGTATGTTCAAAGGGCTAACACATGAGTATAGTAGAAAGAAATTTATGGAATAGTTTTAAAGAAATCAACAATATACCTGTTTTTCCCTATATATTCATTAGAAATAATTGATTATATTGATATCAGTTATTTTAAAAACGAGCACGGCGACCCCCTGTTTTTATTTTTTTTTTTCAATTCTTATGTAATAAGGAAACTTTCCTGTAAAAATAAAAAAAATCTCTGGAAAAAAATTTGAAGTACCCACCTACCTTTAGTCGGCATGTTAAAATATCAACAAACATAGGCACTTTTGAAATTTTAACACCGACATATTAATTATCAAACAATACTTGTAACACATATATTTCAATAAGAGCATACCTATTAAAACACATTCAAACATTAAAATATACAGACAAATGTCGACTTATGAAGCGTATGCTAATTCTTGACCAAACCCTTCGGGAAGTTTAAAGATTAATTTTTCTTTCGTAATGCAACAGTGTTTAACCAGCAGGCTAGTTGGCAGTTTTGCGGGGGATATCCCTTGACCCATCTTTAAACATTATGGATCGTTGTTTTCTCTCAGGATTTGGTAATGGAGTTTGTAATTTACCTGACTGTATTTGGTTTTATCTGTAGGGTTATTATACTATAAATAGGGACACGGGTCAGATAAGGGTGAGATTTAGGTACCCATGAACCGGTTTAATCCTGCCGCTGGCTTTTGCTAATGCCGATACCACGTCCGGTTGACCCGCTTTCCTATCGTTGTTTACATTTGTCTTTTGTCTTATTAGTGCTTTTCATCTGTAGTTCCCTGGCAGATGGTTGCATGTAATTGTAATTGAAGTCATTTTAGATGTTTCCTTTTATCATTTTTTTTCCAGAAAGAAATGCATATTAAATGCATTCATATCTATTCAAGCAAACATTCTTCTTATATAATAATATCATTGCATGAAAACATAAATTAACTAAACGGGAGTGATCTAAAGACAATGTCATTTAAGTTTTGAGAGAATGACAGTGCTGATTTACGTTACATTTGACACACGCTTAACTATCAATGATTGACCAGGGTGAACACGACATGTTAGACAACGTTAAGATAAAAAGACATAAAAAGACACGTGTGTAATAGATCAAGTTTTCTTTTTTTTTGGGGGGGGATATTTAGCTTTGTTTAAATATACAAATTCATATACGTGTTGCAAGTTTTTAATGGGATAATAAGAAATGAATTTTCCTAGGAATAGGATATCACTATAATTCCTTTACCCTGGACAGAAGATCTAGCGTGCGGAAACAATACAGCATCAGAGTTGTATTTATATATAACGTTTTGAGCATGTCAAAGGCAACGTTCTACATTATAATACCGACGTTGTGTGTCCTACAAATCCTTACATGAATTACTGAACCTTTTTAGGCAAATATACGGCTATATGGGTATTTATAAATTGGTCACATTTTTCTCTAGAACGTTTAGATTTATCAGTCTGTCAATGTCTATATTTTACATCAAAGTTCGAATCTATCAGATAACTCATACAATGAATTCTTGATTTATCCCATTTGGCTACATAATCATTTACATAACCAGGATTTGGTTGTTCGGAAAATCCTTAGATGTGTTTTTAATCTTGTTCTTTGTTTTGTACTTTCCTATTTTTATTTTTGTACTTTTCAAAAAATTTAAGAGAATAAAACAGCATGACCTTTTCCTTTTTTTTTTGGGGGGGGGTTCATTGTTGCTTCATTGTTAAATATTTTTGTCTCTGCATAATATAAGACAATTTATTTTTACATATTTGGAGAAATAGTCCAGTGATTGAAAGAAAATACGTTGTTTTTTACGAATGGCAATTTGGTGCTCATATAACCTTTTCTTTTGCAGGTGAGAAATGGTTTAGGGAGGTTCGAACTAGGACATCGTAACTTTACACATTCGTTTGATGCATTTGGCAAACTATCAAGCTGGAAATTTTACGGAAATGGTTCGGCGTCATTTAGTACTAAATTTTTGCAGTCAGATTTCTATAAAAACTCTGTCGATAAAAATGACATAGCTCCATATTTGATGTTCGAATCCGTACAACCACCATTTAATGACTTTCAAAAACTCGAAGCCCTTGTTAAGGGAATAGACAATATGAATGTTAATATTTATAGATTTTTCAACGGAGGAGCTGACACTTATGAATATGTAGCTTTAAATGACTTTTGGAAGATATATCAAGTTGATCCAGACGTCTTAAAAACAATGAAATCTATCACAGCTGACATACCACATAAAGGTAGAACCATTGGTTTTGAATTTCTAAGCTTCATGTCGTCAGCTCATCCACTTCCGGAATTTGGAACGACCAGTCATTTCACGTTTGTAAGCAGTGTGAGTCTTATTCCTGGGATAAAAAGTAAAATAATTTTGATTCGTATTAAATCAATGAAGGAAAGAGAAGAAGTTGCCAATTGGTCAGTTGATCGAGTTCCATATATTCATTCTTTTTCGGTCACAAAACGTTATGTCATCATATTTGCAGCTCCATTCTACGTAAATGTCGTAAACATGGTAAGGTACTCCGCACCAATAAAAGGTCTAGACTGGATGTCAGAGGAACCAACAAAAGTATACGTTATCCACATTAAAACAGGAAATGTTACGACACTGAATACCGACAATATTTTCACGATGTATCATATAAATGCGTTCGAAAACGGACCAGAAATCGTTTTGGATATCTCATCATACCCAAATCCAAATTTTGTTAGAAATTTGGAAGTTTCTATTTTAAAGGATCCGATAAAGAGAAATCTCTTCGACGCCCATGCTCACTTAAGACGGTACACCATTACTCTATCAAAAGCTAAAATTGCGTTTGAACCAATACCTTCAACAAAAGCTGTGCCCTTTTCTAATAATTTAGACTTGCCAACAATAAACGAAAATTATAGAAGTAAGGCTTATTGCTATGTTTATGGTTCTGTTCTGAAAATAGACAATGTCACATTTAGTCGATCAGCTCTTGTGAAAAAAGACTTGTGTGAAAAAAATAATGACAAATATTGGTTTGTAAAACATCAATATACCGTGGAAGCTTGGTTCGTGCCTTCACCCAATCAGACTGCAGAAGATGACGGAGTTCTTATAGTTCCCATTTTAGACGGCTTTCGGAAACAAAGCTACCTTGCCATAATTGATGCCGTGACTATGAAAACTATAAATAGAGCTGTTCTACCAACAATTGTACCATTTAATCTTCATGGTCGATTTTTCGAGGGATTGGTATAAATATTTCTATGGTTTGCTATCGACTAAAATAATAAAAACGGCATTTTTTTCGTTGGAATATTTATATACAAATTTATTTGTATGTGTATTTACATTGTTTCCCAAGTATAAATAACATAATCTGGTGTAAAAAAGTTAGTGTCTTCCCAAAACAGGGTATAAACAATTTAAGTATCCAATGATTTGAACCGATTTAATTGCTCTAAGTGATTCTAAGTCTTCAGTTCTGTACCATGCGTCATTGCTACAAGAGCATTCACTGACTTCCCTCGATGTTTTCTTAAACAAGTTGCCTGCAAAAAAAAAGAAATGCAAATGGACCCTAGAAGTCTCAACTCTTGTTACGTAACTAAATACCGAAATCACTGTGAATTTACTTTCTGCATATGCGCATTTCGACAACTTATGTCTCATCAGTGCAGAAAAAATCTAAACGTTTGGAAGACCATCAACTCAAAGATGTTTAAACCTGATAGAGAACAAATAACCAAAGTGATCTAAATTTCAAGCCAAAATCAGCTAAGGACAGAGCTTTGCATGAGGGAGATACTCCTTAGTTTTCAATAAAATTTACAAGATTTTAGATATTGGAAGGTTTCAAAAAATAATCGGCTTTCGGGTCAGCACCGAAGTACTGACTACTGGGCTGGTTAATACCCTCGGGGACTAACAGTCCACCAGCAGTGGCATCGACCCAGTGGTAATAAATAACTAAATACCAAAATCACTATGAGTTTACTTTCTGCATATGCGCATTTCGACAACTTATGTCTCATCAGTGCAGATAAAATCTAAACGTTTGGAAGACCATAAACTCAAAGTTGTTTAAAACTGATAGAGAACAAATAACCAAAGTGATCTAAATTTCAAGCCAAAATCAGCTAAGGACAGAGCTTTGCATGAGGGAGATACTCCTTAGTTTTCAATAAAATTTACAAGATTTTAGATATTTGAAGGTTTCAAAAAATAATCGGCTTTCGGATCAGCACCGAATTACTGACTACTGGGCTGGTTAATACCCTCGGGGACTAACAGTCCACCAGCAGTGGCATCGACCCAGTGGTAATAAATAACTAAATACCGAAATCACTGTGAATTTACTTTCTGCATATGCGCATTTCGACAACTTATGTCTCATCAGTGCAGATGTGATAATTTACTATATTTATCTCATCTTGCGTTTTTATTCCAATATATGTATTAATACATTATGTCTCATCAGTGCAAATGTGATAATTTACTAGATTTATCTCATCTTGCGTTTTTATTCCAATATATGTATTAATACATTATGTCTCATCAGTGCAGATGTGATAATTTACTATATTTATCTCATCTTGCGTTTTTATTCCAATATATGTATTAATACATTATGTTAATTTTTCATTCATTCACTGACCTTGAAGAGGACGACCTATAATAAAATCAGTTGGCACTATAAAAGGAGAAATAACTTCGTCTCATACACGTGCTACAAATACGTTTAGTGCCAAGTTCAGTGATTTAATCTCTTGGTGATATTAAGTCTGGTGCAAAATTCTGGTGTCAAATACACATAAGTAAAGTCCTGTAGTTTATTACGTACTTACACCAACTTCTAGTTTCACGCGTAAAGTGACAGTTGGGATACATACCTGCCAACCTTACTGATTTGTTCGGAAATCTCCCCATTTTTGATGTGTCCTACCACCGACCGATTTTAGTCATATTCTACGGAATGTGCAAAACATTGGTACTAAAGATTGAAAATTTATATAAAAAATCATGAAAACAAAATTTCGTCTTTTTCTGCGAAGTACCATTCAATAAATTTGTTCAGCATTGTAATGTTAAATACGATACAAATATTTAAAGACATTGTGATTTTCAGCGCTACTGCAAAATCTTAGGTATATGTTAAAGCTGTGTAAAAAAAAGACCTACATAGCTACCGGTGTATTAGTATTAAGTTATTGACTAACTGTTACGATAATATCGAAGCAGAGGGAAATAATTGGTGTCAAGAGAAATCATAAGCTTATTCTTGTTCGAAGAAACAGTAAATAATTTATTAATTATGAATAATTGTAAATCAAATACAACAATGTAACGTCACTGAACTATAAACTGACTAGTATATAATTCATCAACAGTAAATATCCTTTGGAGCTATTATTTGGTAAAAATTCTTTTTGTGACTAGCGTGAAAAAAGTAAACTTATCCATTGGAAAATAAACAGAAAATTCATACTCAGGTATAATATTGACTTGTATTGCAGCTGATATTATCCTGGGTACTAATTGAAACCAGTTTTTTAAAAAAACAAAACGCCTGATGAGTTTTGCCGGGAAATGATTCGGCAGAACAAAAGGCTTCAACAATTGAATTTTTGTTTTGTTTTGATTGACCCCTTTGTGTTTTTGTTCCTTGAAAAACAGTAGATGGTTTTCAAATTCTGTGAGGTATCCTTGCCACTAATTTCAAAGTCACAAAATACAAAAAGAACAGTTCAGATGCATTTATAAAGTAAATGTTTTGTATACATCTTTCTGATAACGCCCAATTTTCCCCCTTATTCAAAAAAAAAAACGGACAAAAAGTCAAACGACAAAAAGTCACAGGACTGAATGTAACAAATATACTAGGACAAAAACTCGCAATCAATAATAAAATGGACACACAATTATATCAAGTGACTCATGAAATAAGTTACTATCTCTTTATAATTTGTGCCTAAAACAACAACATACGGAATATTGCCGTATAAATGGTTATTATCGCGGATCGCAAATTTCGCAATGTCTTTCAAAATTACTTAACATTATCGGTACTCAATTTTTCGCGATTACGATTTATTTACAGTTTAAGGTCTCATATACATTTTTTGCGGTAAGTAATTTGCCCGACTTAAGAATTGTCGTGAATAAAACGAAAATTAAATCCTTGTGAAAATAACCACTAACAAGGAATTTCTAAGCTTTAGAAATGATCTTTTACATTATGACAGAGCTGTACAAACAGATGCCAATACTTATTGCTGTATCACCACAATTATCGAATAAGCCATACATGTAAAATATTTGGCCTTCATGATTATTTATATTTCAAATTGTTTATTTTTATAATAGCACTTAACTGCATGTCAGTGTCCAATACAGAAAATGATCAATAAATATTCTTAGAATATATTATACGAAAGGATATGGAGTAAATGAACATGAGACCATAACACATATGTTAACTCCAACTGCAATAATTTTGATGAGCTGTATGGCCATTTCGGAAATTAATTCCTCATCCGCAGCACTAGAATATGTCTTAAAAGTCAAGATCATGGCCTTATATTTTGAATAAAATTTAAGATAAGTATTTCTTTTTGTTTATGCCCTATTTGAAATGTTAGTTTTTTATCCACATGTTCAAAAGACAAAATTTATGACAATTTGTGACTTTTCCCTTTATGTTTCAAATTTAAACTGTGACTTTAAGACCGTGACTTTTCGTACTGTGCCTTTCTGCTATACATTTACGAGAGCGCAAATGATGTGTTCAAAACTATCAATTACTAATCTTGATCATTATCAACCGTAGAATGGGTTTTCAAAAATATGCAATTGTTTAGAACTAATGTGCACCCGTTGTCGAAGACTGTTGCATTCAATTTACAGCCTGGGTGCAAAAACGAATTTTCATCATATAAAACAACCTTTTTTTCAAATCATTTAGTAATATGGCATTATAGTCAGGTTGATATGAAAAAACTAAATAAACGGTTTAGAAATATGTCTGAAGTTGGAAACATTTTTAATATCTTTATTAATGGTGCCCTTTGAAGGTGTTCAGTATTTGCCGCCGAAAGTTTTGACAAAACAAACTGAACACTACGACAAGCGTGATGATTTCAACTTTCCAATAGTGAACTTCCAGTTTTTAAGCAGTAATATTTTCACATTTGCGGCATATGGCGTGTACATTTCACAATCCATTCACTTTTACCGTGCCTGTAGTTTGTACAACGATTTCGTCAACAGCGCGAAATTACTGTCACATCAAGGGTATGTTGAATCACTGTAGAAATTGTCACTTAAGAAGTTTACGATCTATACAATGATTTGGCACAACGTTATAACATTTCTATTTGACAATGAGAATAGATATCTTTGGGTAGATTCAAAGTTTCACCGGACTAACACCGACTGTGACAAAACCAGACTTTTCATTGGCAGTGTGACGGGTATCGTGCGTGGAGCAGACCATGCTGATCCTTCCAGAGCCCTGATGATATCTCGATTTTTGTAGGGTTTCACACTGCTAGTGCTTTAGCTTTGTAGCGTTCTTGTTCATTTTTGTTGATTTGTTTTGTCTTTGTCATACTTTCTCAATTCGTGTAGGATGTAAATTGCCGCGATTTTGGATTTTTGATTTTATAATAGATGATATTCCACTTTCAAATTTTTGGGTAATTGTCGACATCTTACCCCGAATCTACTGGAAACTGGTACCTGACGTCAGTTGAGCGTAATCTAGGAATTCTCCTATTTATTTTCTTGACCTAAAATAAATTGGTTGGAAATGACCCGCCTGGGATAAAATGTTGATTTATGACATGTTCGGCTTTTTTCAGATCATAAATACCTTTCATATGTTGATTGAAGAATTTATTTCCTTTGCCCTCATACAACGGGACGCCATTTTTACCCCGTTTGACCTCTTTGACCCGCCATTCTAATACCCGGAACGTTCCGGAATTGGACTTTTGGAAGAACGTTTATTCCTCCTTTCCCCGTTTTTGCTTCGGTATTTGTTTACCGATGTGTCTATTTGTCCAAGGAAATGATGATATCGGTATGTCCGTAGTTAATCCGACTTGAAGTGACTTCAACGGAATTTATATCTTATATGCCGTATTACCATTACGTAATTTCAAACAATTCTTTTGATCTAACGTCAATGAAATCACCGGTGCATTTACCAAACACCGTTGTGAGCACTATATGATTAAAATATCTATTTTGTTTTTAAACATATACTTATGTATTTGGTTTTTTTAATTTGTTTTTTTTAATTTATTTATTTACTTTTATTTGTCAACTTACACTGCCTTTACATTATGTCGTTCGCTTTGCACGAACCTCGCTGTTGTTTCCTTATGCATACATCCAATTGTAACGTCATTAACCTAATAAACATGCTGATATATATTCCCTGAGGCGACCGCCGAAGGGAATATATATCCTAAGCTGGGAATGTCACATTATATACCCTGGCTGAAAGCTGAATAACTTTTATATTACGGATTTTTTTTTCATTAATCTACGCAATTACTAAAAATGTCGGTTTCAATTTGATATCAATATCAAGTTTTGTATGCGGATTGTATTCTGCACCTTTCGTGATCAATTTTTGTATATTTTTAGATGTAACAATTTATTTGTTGTGTGTTTTGTGCTAATTATTATCAAAAATCGATTTCATAGCAGTTTGTCCCTGTCCGTACCTCTGCCCAGATTGTCAACTATAACGTCATGTGACCTTTTTATTGGAGAGGGGTCTCATGAAGGAAATACATATTTAACATTTTGGAAAATGAACTCAATGTCGTTTAGAGAAAATTTTATAAACTCTCTTACAATAAATTTAACAGTAACAATTATGTATAAACAACAAAAGAATTAGTTTTTAAAACATTTGGAGTAATTTAAAAAATCATTGTCAAGTAAACAACACTTGATGAGGCCCCAACATCGTTGAAAGTTTAAAAGGCGCTAAGTTTGACAAGTTTCACTTGTTAATTGTTATATTGAGATTTGTAATAGTACATCCTTGAAACATACTAGGCATTCGTGGATTTGAAGTTGTGTTTTGGACGGAATTAACGTTTGTAAGGCTATGAAAATCACAGAATAAGTCATTGTAACTAACATCAAGTATATCAACCACATCTGTAACTGATGTTGAAACGTATGTATTGGCTGTCACCGGTACAAGTGTTGTTGAGGTGTTTTGTATTGGCGACGACATAAGTTGAAGTTGTGGTGTACTTTGTGCTGGCATAATTGCAGGTAGATTACATAGTTGTTCACCCCGAACAGAACTTGTGATAATGTCACCCATTTTTTTGTTATTTTTCTTTGGTTGACAAAGCATATCAGTTATGCGAAATATTCTCACATTTTAAATGTTATTTTACCATCTTTAACATCTTAAATGTATAAGGTGTTGTTGTACAACTTCTTAGATATATATATATATATATATATAATTAATGTTAAAACTGATACATCGCCTGTTTTGAATTTATCTGCGACTCCGCTGTCAAAAGATGAAAAATCCCTGCTTTCTAAAAGACTTGGCTTCTGTCAAACTGTCCAACACCAAGCCGTCTTAGTACCTAGACACTCAGGGACGACATGACTCTTGTTTAGGTGGTTGCGTTTAAAGAATATTTTTCTAGTAGGGATGAAGAGGATGAAATCTCTGAGCATTCTGATTCAGACACAGACTCGCAAAACTTTAGCATATTTAGAAAAAAAACAGTACCTGGACACCCAAGTGCAGTAAAACAAAAGCCTTGGAATCATACATCGAAGCTGAAGATGAAATGGAGCGCCAGCAACCACGTCAAATATCTGTCAAAAAATGAAAAAGAAGCTCAGCACAATCTTGAAAAAAGAGAAGACATCGTCATCAAAAAAGAAGACAAGGGGTCCACAGTAGTCGTTATGAACACCGACGACTACATAAGCGAAGCCAACCGCCAGCTCTCCCAACCTGCATTTTATAAAAAAAAATAAAAAAATGATCCTACCAAAAAATACAGCGAAGCACTGCGATCCATGCTTGATAATGAAGAAATCGAGAAAGAAACATTTGATGGCCTTCTCCCTGAAAATCCAGGAGCTGGTTTGTTCTACCTCTTACCAAAAATTCACAAGGATGGGATCCCAAGGCGCCCTATTGTTAACTGTATTGGTCACCCGACGGGAAAAAAATCTTATTTTTGGACCTTCAGCTGCAACTCTTTTTGAATCTCTCCCTTCCTTTATCACTACAGATTATATAAATAAAACGCCATCTGAACATCTCCCTCCTCATACACTCCTTGTAACTTTAGATGTGATATCTCTATATACAAACATTCCTCATGACGAAGGAATAAACGCATGTCGAAAAGTATGCGATACTAGGCCTATTCAATCACCATCCATAGATTCCTTAGTTTATCTCCTGCGTCCTGTATTAGAACGTAACAACTTTGTTTTTAACAATGAACATTTTCTTCAAGTTACTGGGACTGCTATGGGAACGCGAGTAGCTCCATCTTATGCCAATATATTCATTGGCGATTTAGAAAAGCGTATACTCCAGGAAGCTCCTTACAAGCCTTATAGTTGGTTCCGTTTCATTGATGACATTGAAATGTATTTGACAGGTACTAGACAACATCTTGACGAATTTATCGAATTTTAAACCATTATCATCCATCGATTAAATTCACCGCCAACATGTCGGAAAGTTCAAATGTATTCCTCGACACTACTTCAACACTTGTCGATGGAAAAATAAGCTTCGATTTACACACTAAACGGACCGATACCCACGCATGACCAAACATTCAACAAGAGAACCAAAGAACTTAAGACCACTTATTTAATAGCGGTAACAAAGCACACAAAGTGCAAAAAACAATTGAAAAGGTTTCAACATTAGAACGCAAACAGTTGTTGTAATACAAGAATAAAAAGAAAAGGAATTCACGTATTCCATTCGTTACGACCTTCAATCCGCAACTCCCAGATTTGTCAGCTATTACACGTGAATGCATGAAAGTCCTGCACGTGTCACCTAAAATGAAAGCCCTTTTCCCCGAACCACCACTTATATCATTTTGCAGACCCAAGAACTTGAAGGATATGCTAGTTAAAGCCAAACTTAAATCAACAGAAACAGGACAATTTAAGACCTGCAAAGACAAAAGTTGTCCTTTGTGCAAACACAGTTCCACAAAATCGACGTTCAAGAGCACAGCAACTGGCGAGAATTACAAAACCTTTTGCTAATTTGTCCTGTAAATCCGAAATTGTAATTTATTTGATTATTTGTGAGGTTTGCAGCAACAATATATCGGTGAAACAAAGAACTCACTTAATCTCCGCTCTAATCTACACCGTAATCACATACAAAAAAAAAAAATTAACACAGGCTACAGCTGTCCATTTCAACAGCATTCGACATAGCTGGACAGACATGCAAGTTTTCGCCATTGACATAAATATATCTTGGAATGAGACAAAGCGACAAGCCGAAGCACGTTTCTGGATGCAAAATGCAAATCCAGCTTGAATATTAGACTTGGTTTCTTTAGAGATGATTGAAATTCTTTAACACACTGAAATTTGCTATATTTTAAAAACGCCATTTCTAATTACAGATATAATTCTTAACGAAACATCCATTTACTTCAATAATTAATTTTGTTCAATATTTTACCGATGTACAGTTACCGACAATTTTTTTCCATTTTCCCTCCGGACATTCATCTCGTATTACATGTACATTTCTGTTAACCAGCGTCCAGAATGTAGTTCTGAATATTTCGTTTAGATTTACTTTTGTACATAGTTTTTGTTTGGTTTTATTTTATGTTTATTGTGTTTTGATAAAGACAAGGATAGTTGTCGAAATATCAAATGAATTAAAGTGTGTACTGTTTACTTTCGTCTATTGTTTGTTATATTTTTCTCACAAAGTGTGCATCCTTCCGGGTCCAGTATGTCCGGAATATCAGTGTTGTTGCTTTGTTTATAGATGTTTATATATAAATATATAGTAGCGTTGGAATATATGTATATATAGTAGCGTGGGAAGGCAATCTCGATATGCATGTCTCTAATTCTAACCCCGTCGGATTCCTACCATAGAATGTTGTTTTTTTTTTATTTTTTGGCCCTGCGTTAGCGTAAATATTCGCAAATCCGGGGAGATGGGCAAGTTTCCACGTTGATTGATGGATCTCGCTGGAGCAGATGGGAGGAAAAAAAATCCAAAGTACCATATAAAATGTCTACTCTACTCTACTCTATGAAATGAAATGAAAAAAATAACTAGTGAGAATTCTAGTGTATTCTCACTAGTTATTTATTTCATTTCATTTCATTGAGTAGAGTAGAGTAGACATTTAATATGGAACTTTGGATTTTTTTCTCTCCCGGCTGCTCCAGCGAGATCCATGAATCACGGAGCCAAATGGGTAGGGACAGGAAATTTACCAGCCAATCACCAGTCTTGTACATCCTACCGAGAAAGTAATATTTCGGCAGCGGTTTTCCAATTTTTAAATTCGACTTGCACTGACGAGATGTAAATTCATCGAAATGGGGCCTTATATGTAACAGTGAAATTCAAATATAGTGTTGCGTGTCACTCAAATCGTGATGGTCAAATTCCTCAGTGGAAAGATATTCTCGATAATATCAGATACTAAATCTCTAACTCAGTTGGTCTCTGACTTCAGACACATATAATTTATTTTTCAAGACATGGATAAGCATATTTACATGATTACCCTGAGGATTAAATAAGATTTCAAAGTTTTTCGCTGTTTTTAGACGATATATATATATATATATATATATATATATATAC
>MJUU01024002.1:73860-195367 GCA_002080025.1 Modiolus philippinarum
GACATTATACTGGGCTTGATGAATTATTTATATATACGTCTGAAAATCAGCCCAACATTGTTAGATCTGCACATTGGTAGTTCCCTCTCCGGGATTCGAACCATCACTGTTGTGACATCTATGGCAACACCGCCTGCACTACGTCCAGCGCCCTAGACCACGCGGCTACCTAGGCTATATAAAATATAGCTTTCGGTAACCGGGTAATACCTCCTCGTAGGTTTAATCTAAGGTTGTAACGCACTACATTATGTATAGGTGCTGGTGCAGATCAGCTTGTGTGTATAGCAGAGAGTATTGAATGTCTTTCGACAAGGAATGCCGCCACACAAAGTTATAATTTTTATATAGTTGTTTGAAGTATGTAACAACTCTTTATACTATACCTGTCCAATGGATAATATCGTGAGACATTATACTGGGCTTGATGAATTATTTATATATACGTCTGAAAATCAGCCCAACATTGTTAGATCTGCACATTGGTAGTTCCCTCTCCGGGATTCGAACCATCACTGTTGTGACATCTATGGCAACACCGCCTGCACTACGTCCAGCGCCCTAAAACACGCGGCTACCTAGGCTATATTTGACTTTTCTCACATTGGTCCCACTCGGTGATAATGTCTTAAGCTCTTTAATCCACAAACTTTCTCTACCCTGTCTACTATTTTCGTCCCAGCTAGAATTGTGGTCAATAACAGTAACTTTCAACTTATTAAATCCGTCTTTTTGATCTGTAGAGCGGAAATGTCTACTGATGGGGGGGGGGGGGGGGTCAGGTTTGCAGGTGACATCGCTACGATGACCGTTCAGACTTTTGCTGAACTGCTGTTTAGTTTCCCCGACATATTGAAGACCACAAATTCCACACTCTTATAAGTATACTACATTTTCAGTTTTGCAAGTGGCTTTGCAATAAATAGTGTACTCATTTCCTGTAGCTGTACCTCTGAAACTCTGTGTATTTTGGATGCTTTTGCAAGTCATGCAGCGTTTGTTACTGCATCCTTTGCAATCGCCTTTGTCATTAGCATGGGTTTTAATTTCAGCTCTAACAAGCAAATCTTTGAGACTTTTGGGTTTTCTAAAGCCAATAACAGGAGGTTCTTTGAAATTTTTTAATATATATATACATTAAAAAATAAAAGAAAAAAAATATGAATAATAAAAAAAATACTGAAGCGGTAGTGAATTCAGTTTCTGCATCTTTCCACTTCTGCAATTTATGTGCAGATTAAATCAAAACATTTGGAAATCTATTAATCGAAATGTGTGGAAAAACTAAAACTAATAGAAAAGCCAAAATAAGCTAAGTACAGAGCATACTCTATGCAAATGGGATATACCTCTGATTTAATTATCTCATACACATTGGTTTGCAAAAATTTAAAAGAAAATACACTTATCAGGCTTTTCATTGTTCAGACATAATCTAAAACAAATATCACGGAGAATGCAATGTAAAATTCTTTCCCAGGGTGAATGGAACTATACGTTTAAACTGTATAAAGTAAACTATGGGACAAAAAAGTACCTGAAACAAAATATGCCTCTTAAGTACAGAGCTAGCAAAATTAAGATGTAATGCTGCACCGTTACATATTTAAACAGAAAGGTATGAAAATATAAGAGTGGAAAAACATATTCTGGAAAAAAGAAGGGAAACGGGGAATGTGACAAAGAGACAACGACCCAAAGGGAAGTAATAACATCTCAAAGCCACCATATGATCTTCAGTGAAG
Source organism: Modiolus philippinarum (assembly GCA_002080025.1). NCBI lineage: Eukaryota > Metazoa > Mollusca > Bivalvia > Mytilida > Modiolidae > Modiolus > Modiolus philippinarum. The sequence goes on from MJUU01024002.1 coordinate 75,606, forward strand.
GATGAGAAAACCCCACACCCAACAGCAGGTCGGGGTCGGCCACTAAATAAAGAGTAGTCAAGTTCAGCGAAATAAACACCATCCTAGGCCCCTATAGACATAAAGTAAACTAACTAGAAAACAGACAAGACACCTAAAGGCTTTATAATTTTTTCTAGTTATAAGATTGATTATGAAAAGCATTTAATACAGGCGATAATGTGTTTGTATGCAAGCACAAAAGTATCAAAAACCGGAATTTATTCTTCAATGTAAAAAACAGTGAGTTCTTGATAAGAATTGGTGTCTTTAACTCATTGTATTTCTGTCTATCAGTTATATAAGGAATTTAAAAAAAAAATTCTGTTGATATATAATGAAGTGAGATATTTTCTATATGTTGTGTAATGATATCAAATTTTAAGTGATATTGAAATATATGCAAGCTTCATCAAATTTGGACCATCCATTTTTGAGAAAACTAGTTCGTCAATTGTTCGAAAAACAATTTATAGGTCTTTCCCGAATTTGCGTCATAATATTCTGATAGATGATCAAACTTTTCAGCTTTATATGTACACTATTGATTTTTTATCTGAAATTAATTTTCTATTATTTAACATAAAAGAAAACGCTATGACAATGTTTGTGAAATTCAAAAAAATAATAATAGAGAAATTCCTTTGCTTTGGAACGTTTGGATAAGACTTGATCACTAGTGTCTGAGAAATCAATTAGACAAGATTGAGCCGGAAAATGGAAAAAAAAGAATACAAGTTGATTTGCAATTGCAACCAAAAGCTGATGTCGCCCCTGGCAGCCAATTTGATGCTTCAATCTCGTTTGCAGCGTCAAAATCTACCTTTGACGTATTTTGGCGGCCATCTTGGATATGTCGGCCATTTTGAATATTGTTCCATTGAACCTTGTACGCAGTGTCAAAATCATAGCTACAAATTAATTTTGTAATAGTGGCCATGACATTTTTTTCTTTGCACTGATTACTTCCTCTTATCTCATTAAACATTTTCACAAGATATGAACAAATTCTGCAAAACAGTTACATGTGGTGTCTTTGGTCTTCCGTCTTTTGGTGTTCTTGCTTTTGCCTTGTCTCTGGACTTTGATTTGTGATTCTCAGGTTTTTGAGATATTTTAGCAATATGTTGAAAATGGCCATTTTGAAAAAAAATGTTCACCGTCATGCACAACTTAACATAGGGGTCCAACTTTGTGCCAAGTATCAAGTTACTCCGATCAGCAAACTCTAAGAAATCTTCTAAACAAAATTATTGGAAGTAAAATAATGATAACAAGTGATAACTGTGTTCGCAACCGAAACACAAAAGTCTCCCACACGAATCCCTGTATCAAATTTCTGGCCGTTATTAGACTCTTTCACAAAAAATTTTGAATTTACTATATACATAAAGTAGATTTGCGACATCGTGTGCAGCACGAAACATGTTTTTTCTCAAAATAATTAGTTTCTGGTTTTGTTTCTGTGCTCCATTAGACTTTACAATTTTATGATTTGGGCAGAGGTTCCCCTTATGACCTATGTATGTCATATAACTGTAATAAAAAATACAATATTATCAACAGTAAATACGATTTTCTCACAATTTCAATATTTTTGGTATGGTTTCCATGAAAGCCATAGTTATTTCTAATGTTGTCGAACCATTTCTGACATGACATTTACCTTAACTATGAAGTTACATGGAGCTATTGCTAACAGTTCTCGAAATACAGTAAAACAATGCAAAAAATATTCAAATTTCTTTTTCCGTAAGGCCTACATTAACGAAACCACCCCTTAATGAGAACCATATGTTCCCCAAAATGACCTCCCTTTGAAACAAAATTAGATGATTACACATCTAGAAAAATTGGCCCTACAAAGTATGAATATACTATATCATATTGTCTCTGGGATCTGCTTTGGACAAGTTCAAGGTGACGAGAATAAAGCAAGATGAAAGAACTGTAGAAAAAAAACAATAAGTCCCATAACTTCATTTGGGAGACTTTATAAGAAACGCAACAAAAACAATAAGTCTCCAAACTTCGTTTAGGAGACTTAACATTAGAAACAATAACAAAGAAACGGACAATAACAATATGTTTCCAAAACTTCATAATAAAAAAAGGCAATAAAAACAACTTGATAATATGAAACATAGTAAACATTACAATTCACCAAAGTTCTTTTGAGTAACTTTATGATTAAGAAACGGTACAAACACAGAGAGTCGCCAAAAAAGTTGTATCGGTCATTTGCCTCAGAAACGGATCTGAGTTAGGGGAATAATATTGAGGTTTCTTTGACCATAGAGACAATGTTTCGTTACCTTATAAGTTTGTTGTTGACATTGGTTTATAGCAGCCTTAAATTTTTCTAAAGTCTCCGGATTTCTTGTAGACAATTCAAGCTTGTTCCATTCTCTCACGTCTTGATTGTTCTCGAAAGCATTTTTGTTGAAATCGTTTTAAGTCTGTAAAGACAATGTCAAGATCGAAATGGCCGTTTAAGACCAAAATCGATCTAAAGGTTGATGCAAATTGTGAGATTTTAATAAACTGTTGATCTGCATTTTATTGTACAAGAATATTTAAAATAAACTAGATCAAGATATGTAGCTAAATTCATTGTGTTTTTTTTTTATTTATTTAACTATATAATTGGTTAGGGTTATTTAAAGTATGCACCACAGATGACATAGTGTCGGATTACTAGTATGATCTTCAAGGCATGTGAACCTATTATTCTTTACTTAACTACTTAAATATTAATGTAAATTAATGCAAACTAGAATGGCACCTCGTCCTTAGTTGTGGTATATATATACGTTTTTTTTTATAGTTAAAATAGTTGTATAATTTTCTTATTGTAAAAATACTACCAATATTTTAGTTCAATGATTTGTCATTTATGTGCATTTTAAATATTGATGACATGTTTAATTATAATCTCCAGTTAATGAAGAGCAATGCAAGACACGAAAACAGATAAACAAAAATATGATTATTTAATAACGAAATGAACATAAGTTGTCAAAGAGTAAATGAAAAAGGCTTCAATTTTATCATGATGATAAATAACAAAATGTTTCCAAGTGCTTGTATCGATAACTCGGGTCATAGATGGCATTTACAGACGAAATAACTCAAATGCTTAATGGTCTGAATTTTGGCTCAGATCTTGATGTTATATTGCCCAAAGTTAAATAAGTTCAAACTGACATTTGTATTCAATATGATGCAGAAAGACTGTCAATTTATTGGAAGGAAATATTTCAAGACCATTGTGCCTATGTTTGGTGCAAATTGACCTACTTCTCTCAAAGGAGTTATTTTAATATGATTTTCCCATAGGGGTCAATGCTAAGTTTCCTACCAGCGACCACCTTGGTTTAGATGCAGACTTGCTAGACATTTTTTGAAGATTTACCACACAAATTCTACTGTGCACAAGCTTGGTTCCAATTCACTTTGTGTCGCTTCAGAGCAAAAGATCTTTGAATGCTTTACCATAGAGTCCAAATTCTGAGCACAAAATGCAGTAGTTGAAATGCTGTTCCAACTTCCCACAATGTATCAATACCCTAGCAGTTACCATCTCAGGGATTGGCCGGTTAAAAACTGTGTGATATTCCCGCCTTTTTCCGGTTTTTATGGCAACGGCAGCCATTTTGAAAATTCCAAGACTCAAAAAAACATCTTTGGATTGTGTTCCTTCTTCATTTGAAGTTTGGATAAGACTGGATCACTAATATCCGACAAATCAAATTTGTAATGGCGGCCATTTTGAATTTTTTCTTTGCGTCAATTCCTTCCTCTCATCTTTTTGAACTTTTCTACAAGATATGAATAAATTCTGATAAGCAGTTTCTGAGATACTGAATTAGTTTTTTACGTATTTTGGCGGCAATGTTGGAAATGACGGATATTTAAAAAAAAAAATCACAGTCATGCACAACTTTAAATACTGGTCTAACTTTATGCTAAGTATAAAGTGATTATGTTCAGTCAGATTAAAGAAACCTTCTAGACAAAATTATTGGAATTAAAATAATAATAACAACTTATAACTGTGTTAGCAAGAAAAACATACAAGTCTCCAAAACGAACCCCCGTATTCAATTTCTGGGCATTATTAGACTCCCTCTGACCAATTTTTTATAGAAGGTGTTCGATTTATAATTTGCCTTATACATTAAGTCGAAATCACGACATCACGTGCAGCATAAAAATGTTTCTCAAAATTTTGAGTTTCTGGCTTGGTGTCAATGAAAACCAAATTCTCCATTATAGAGAACAAATTTACAACCTATTTCAAAAAGAAAAACAATGGGCAGGCGTTCCGTTATAACCTAGTAAGTATTTCATATAGCTGTAATGAAAATACAATTTTCCACAGTAAACACCATTATCTTAAAATTTCTGTTTTTTTGGTATGGTTTGATATGAAATTGCCAATGCTGTCGAATCCTTTCTTGTATAACATTTGCCTTTCCTTTGCAATTTCATGGAGCTAATATGCCAAATTTTTGAACAAAACAAGTTATATGTACTTATGAGAAGAAGGGTAATGTTGTTATTATATATTATGATTTTGTTTCGATATTATATATTTTTTTTCATATATTTTTGTTATTTATAAGGTAATAATTCTGACAACCTGTTTATTGTTTTACTATGCCAAGTTGTCTTACTTTTGATTCGATTAGTGCCATGTGGTTGTTTATATGTTGTGATTACCATTTGTTGGTTTTTTGTCGGGCAACAGATGACATCGATTGTAAGATTACTTTGTCAGTTAATTCAATGTTTGTTGCCGATCCCAAGTCCATGACTAAAAGACGTGGATGTAGCGTTGCCCGACATCTAGCAATGAATTTCGCTCAATCCGGTGCTAGGGGCAGTCTTGAACTTACAGTGAGGTATGATCAAAGTTAATTGTTGAAGGCCTAATGGTGACTTCAAGATGAAGAACAACAATAAAAGCGGTATTTCATTGCTTGTTTTTACCATGTATTTACGCAGGTCTTGTCTCATGTGCAGTTACTGCATATCCCCTCATTCAGCATTTATTTTACAGGTCTGTCATAAGGCTTAATAGAATTGCACTTATATGTTTTTCAGGTAATATTAAGATCGTTTAATGTTTATTTTTATCTTTTTTGTAAATGCAAATGGTAAGACTTAAAAAACTTTTGAATCTTAATATGCATAAATACGACTACTTTCATTACAAAAACAGGTATGTACACCACCACTAAGGACCAGGTGCCATTCTAGTTTGCATTTATTTACCTTGATAATTATGTAGTTAAGTAAAAAATAATAGGTTCACATGCCTTGAAGATCATACTAGTCAACTGATACTGTGTCATCTGGTGTGCATGCCTTTATAACTTTATTACCTTTTGTGCATAACCCTTACCAATTATACAGTCGAATAAATAAAAAAGACACAATGGATTTAGTTTCATATCTTGATCTAGTGTGTTTTAAATATTCTTGTATAATACAATTCATTTATTTTCTAACTGTAAAAATACTACAAATACCATATATAAATAGCTTGTCATTTATGTGCATTTAAAAATATCAATGACATGTTTATTTGTAATCTCTAGTTAATGACGAGCAATACAAGACAAGAAAACAGATAAAAAATATGTTTGATTTATAACGAAATCAATATCATTGATCAAAGACTTAATGAGACTTCAATTTTCAAAATAATGAAAAATAACAAACAGTTTTCAAGTCCTTGTATCGAAAGCCCGGGCAATAGATGGCTAACTCTGATGTTTAAGGGTCTGAAGTTTTTTTTAAGACCTTGATGTTATATTGTCCAAAGTTAACTAAGTTCCAACTGGCATCTTTATTCAATAGGTGCAGAAAGACTGTTAGCTTAATTGAAAGGAACCATGTCGGGACCATTGTGCCTAAGTTTGGTGCAAAATTGCCTACACCCCTCAAAGGAGATATTTGAGTAAATATTATCCATAGGGTCCAATGCTTAACTACGTTCCCTATTAGCACTCATCTTGGTTCAGATAAAGACTTTCTGGAGATTTTTTAATGTGGACCACACAAGAACTTCTGTGTCCAAGATTGGTATCAACTGACTTCAGGGGAGAAGATCTTTGAATGTGTTCTTATTGGGTCCAATATAAAACTATGTGTGCCACTGGTTTGCATTTTGAATGCGAGGTACACTTATCAGACACCTGTTTCAAATGGGGACCAACTAATGAACATGGAAATCAAGAAAGGTTCCAATTGGCTTATTACTGGTAAATATCTGGATACGACTAAATGTAGAGAAATCATTATAATTTGACGATTAAAGGGCAATAACTCCTGTATCAACTAGCAAAACAATATTGACCATGATTATAAATTGTAGTCATTCCTGAACATTTTTTGCATATTAGACAAACAGTATAACATCACCGAAAATTCGACCAATAAAGGGACATTACTCCCATATGGGTATTAAGATTTCTTCAAAATTGCCATTTGGGTAGATCTTGATATACTAATATATTTGCTGCATACATCTATAAAAAACAAACAAACAAAAACAAAAAAGAACACCAAACAAACAAACAAACAAACAAACTCCAAAATGGATCATCAGCTTTTTCTTCAAAACTGCAGGGTAGGTAGATCTTTTTCATGCGGATCTTTCTAGCTCGTCAGATTTGTGATATATGCAACGGTTTTGAGTTGCTTGTCAAGGACAACAATTTATCTTATGTTGTTTTCAGTAACAGCGGCTACGTTTTTTTTTATTATTTACGAACACACGTTTTGAACTACCTACTCCAGGAATGATCCAGGCCATATTTACTTTTAAGTGGCCAAGGAGAATGTCTTTTAAGAGAAAAAAAAACAAAAGCTGCCACCGAATGGCAGCCATTTATACCCCCCGCACATTGAACACTGTACCAAAATCGAAAGTCCAAATTCAAGTGTGTGGGGATACAATACAAGTGTGGACACAGTATAAGTGAGGACAAAAACAAATATTGACACAATCATAAATCCTCATGAAATAATTGGAAAAAATCAAAGTTATGGTAAAACAAGAAATAGATGAGTGGACTTCAAAAGGGGAGACACGGTACAACTCATCATACCAAAGCTTCAGATTGAATACCAAAGCATTACTTCACACACAAGCTGTGAAATCCTTGATGAAGATGTTCAATATATGAATACAATAGAAAAAAAGTGTTCGTCAAACAGGAAGTAGATGACTGACAGACATAAAAAGGGGAGACACGGTACAATTCATCATACCAAGCTTCGGCCCGAATACTAAATGATTACTACATACACAAGCTAAGAAATCTTTGACGAAAACTTGAAATATATGGCTATAATGGGAGAAATCAAAGTTTTTTGTCGAACAGGAAGTAGATGAGTGACGGACTTGTAAGAGGGAAAAACAGTACAACTCATCATACTAAAGCTTCAGACTAAATATCAAATAATTGCTACATACAAAAGCTGAAAATCATTGACGAAAGCTAATCCGGACGGACAGACTGACGGATAGACGGATGGACAAGGGAAAACTCTTTTCTGAGTATAATTACGATAAACGGACGGACGGGCGACGGACGACGAACGCAAAAAGGTGGAAAAAGCTCACCCTGGCTATACAAAATGAGCTACGAAAAAATCAGTTTCAGAAGACTGAAAATATAATAATAACTTTGTATATCATTTTAAAATTCAATACCAATTCGAGATGCAAGCATTAGGAAGCAGCATCAGCAAATTGTGTCAAAATATGTAGTCTATATGAAATATAGGACATTTTGTTTTTGATAAGGACTTAATCACGGTCAGTATCAAGTGAGCCAGTTAGGGTGAGCTTGATGCGCTACGCCGTGATGAAGTCTGTATCAAAAACAAAATGTCCTATATTTCTTTTCACGGTAACTTTTACAAAATGATGAATACAACTTTATAAAAAAAAATAGAAAAAAAGCTGAAATTTCTATTCCAGCTCAATTAATTTTCTGTTTATAACAATTATTTATATTCCTTCTTATTCAATGTATTACGTCTAGAACGCAAAAATAGTGCCAAATCATGACATTAACATATAAGTAGTAGAACGAGTTTCCTCAGACCACTTTTGTCGAAGACCCCGTAGTGCATTCTTTGTAAAATATTTTGTTGGTACCCCAAGTGTCCCTCATTTTATGCAAATTAGTTCAGGAGGGAATTTTTGGTGTTACTGTAAATAGAATTCGATCCCGACTCTAACTCTTACCCTTACCATACCGTAATTCTGATCCTAGTTCTAACACCTAACCCTAACCTATTATTGAAGTACTCCGTATTCGAGTTAAGTATTAGAGTTATTTCTCTTTCCCATAGCCTCTAATCCTATCTTCTCACCTTAACCCTAACCTTTAACTGTAGTGTTGTTAGACATTCAGGAATAATAATTGATATACTTCCTCTTACCTATCTAACCCTTACGAAATCCTTTTGCTGTCTTCTATCGCGTCTGCGTTCGTCATCTTAACTCAAGTTGCTAGGACAATGCTTTACAATTGCAATTCTTCTAATATTTTCTTACTATAAGAGTAATTTTTTTCTTTTCCATAGTCCTAACCTATTATTGTAGTACTTCTAATATGTCCTCATTTTTTTTAGTTATTTCCCTTTTTCATAACCCATACCCTTACTAAAACCTTCATATTAACCCTAACCACTATCCCTTACCCTAATCCTAACTCTTACTTAATTCTAACACTAACCCTTACATTGTAGCATGTACCTCTATACCTCTATAGATACGTAGTTATTTCCCTTTTGGCATATATCCTTAGTATTATGTTATTTTTCTTTCCCATAACCCCTAACTCTAACCTATTATTTTACTAATTTTTATTGTAATATTCCCTTTGTATAAGAGTTATTTCTCTGGTCCATAACCCCTTACCCTAACTATTCACTCTGACCTCAACTGTTAGCTATAGTTTTGTTAGAAAATCGGGAATAACGACTGATATACTTTTGCTATCCACCATCACTCAGATACCTTAAAACCACCATCACCAACACTCCCACACTATATAATTGGTGTCCACCACCACACAGATACCTTAATACCACCATCACTACCACCACCACACTATATAGTTGCTGTCCAACACCAGTCAGATACCTTTAATCCATCATCACCACCATACAAATATTTTAAAAACATACCCAGATACCTTAAAACCATCACCACCACCACCATCGACACTCAGATAACTCGAAACCACAACCACAACCACCAAGATACCTTAAAACTACCGTCACCACCACCCATATATCTTAAAACAATACCCAGATACCGTAAAGCCATCAACACCACCACCAAGATACCTTGAAAACCACCACCAACACCACCGAAAACAACAACCACCACCACTACGATATTATATAAAACTGTATTGATAAGATTTTCTGTAGTTGAAGAGAACACATGGATTCTACAACGTGTCCAACATGTGGAATCCAAATCTCACACAAAGACGCATTGCAAAGGTTTTTAAAAAATAAACACAACCACATAGTGTTCATCAACTGTGAATCAGAAACAATACCCTAGTATTGACAAAAAATTTCAGGAACTATATCCGAATACCTACCGAGTGCATACTCAAGAACTACAGACCTACCCTGATACGTACCGAGGGCATACTAGTATTTCAAATAGGCAAAAACTGTATCCGGATACCTACAGAGAGCACACGAGTATTTTGTCAAAAGAACATGGAACTATATCCGGACACTTTCCGAGATCACCTTCAGAAGCTACAGACATACTCTGATGCCTATCGAGAGCACCACCAGGAGCTACAGCTATACTCTTATCAAGAGCAACAACACTATAACGAAAACGAACAATTTGGGATCAAGCCAACGGACAATCCGTACGAATTTTGGTGTGTCGATGGACCGGACTATAGTCATTTCATGCCATGGGTTCATCCGTTTTCTAGTGTCATTGCCGGCCCCACCGGCAGTGGAAAATTGTATTTCGTGAAACGATTTGTGACACACATTCGCTGTATGACGTCTCTCCCTGCTCAACATATATTTTGGTGTTTTGGAGAATACCAGTCTTTATACGACACTATAGTCGATGTCGATTTGTATGAAGAATTGCCCAATTTGGATATTTTGAACCCAAACGAAAGACATTTAGTCATTCGACGATTTAATGGCAGAAACAGACGACTGGCTTGCTTCCCTATTTACCAAGAAGAGTAACCATCGAAATAACACGTGTGATATACATCGTGCAGAATTTATTTCATTAAGGAAAACTTCACAGAACCACCAATTTGAATGCCAATTACATGGTGGTGTTTAAAAATCCAAGAGATACCTCGCAGATCCACACATAAGCTCAACAGATGTTTCCCAGAAATCCAAGATTTTTGTTAAAAGCTTTTGCAGACGCTACCTCTGAACCTCGTGGGTATTTGTTACTGCACTTGAAACAAGAAACACCCTACAAACTCTGTGTCAGAGGTAATATTTTCCAGGTGAGAAGCAAATCTGCCTATGAAGATTAATAACAGAACATACAACGTGAAATAGTGTCAGTTGCTTTCCAATTCTCGAGCGCATCGGACTCCATGTCGTGCATTTACGTCGTCATTCCATCTACAATGAAAAAAAATATTTGACTGAAAAAAAAACAAAAAAACAAAAAAAAAAAAAAAAAAAAAAAAAAAACAAAAAAAAACAAAAACAATAAATCTAGCAAATTAAATTTGCAGATGAATTAATGGCTTGAAGCTGTAGAGAAAAACGACCAATCCAGTTGCAGGGATTTCAACCAATCTGAGAGCAAAAAATCAACCAATCACAGCCATCGATACAATTGGCTTTGACACAGAAACTACCTTACAACACCAACCAATCTCAGCCATGGAGACAAATAATTTTTACTATTTAAAGTTGCGATCGACAGGCTCCATCAGTCGCCAGACTACCAATCTACTGACCAGTTTTGGTTAGGAGTTAAAATGGTCGCTTGTGATAAATGCCCACAGGCGTACACCGATAGGTGGAATTTTCGACGACATGCAAAGAGCCATTCAGAGGATAATCAAGAATACAGCTGTACCAAGTGTGGGAAAAAGTTCAGTCGGCTCGACAATAAATCTAGACATGAAGCTTCCCATGATTACACATCAAGATGTGATGTGTGTGGTCAGTTCTTTAACGACTGATCTAACCGGAAACGTCACCGTGCTATACTTGAAAGACAAGGAGCCAAACCTACGACGTTTATGTTGATGAACAGACCCAGCATATTACAATTTGAAAAAAGGGGATGATCCAACTATAACTCAACCTGAAAACTGAGGGAAATACTTATCACAACAACAACCAACGAGGGTCATACCAAACCAGCCGTATTGCATGAAGATCATGACAGCCGACATGCCGTTTTACCCAGAATGCTGACCAAATATTCGAGCCACAGAATATACAGGAAACCTCATAGAGGATCACTACAATTTTGTTTTGGAAAACATAGCTCTTTCTAATATTCTAGAGTAAATATGGGAAGTCTTTGAAAAACAAATTTATTTTACGAGATATACAGACAGATGAACTACGAATTTTTATGCCTGTAAAGAGAGACGAAAGAGGGTAATGCGGCCTATATCTATACAGTTATAGCCAGTCACAAGCCTGGATAAACGCAGAGTGACATAAGTAAAATCTCACATATAATTACATTACAATAGATCTAGTAAATAAAGCACCAGCAAAAGTGAAAATAAAAAGTAAGGTTAGGGTTAGAAAATTTGATGTACAAAGTAGTACAATAATATAATGACAATTTACGAATATAAAGGCCCAGCCCATGGTTAAATGACAATAACCATATACCTGCCATGAATTATTTCGATTCTAATATGACAGAAAGTTGAATTTTCCATTCTGAAGCGACCTAGGAGAAGGCGGATTTCCCGACTCCATTGCTGTCTTTGTTTTTGACGTCACAATACACAATCTGACGTTTTCAAATAGATGCAAGTTCAAAATTCAAATCATAAGCAAAACAATAAACATTTACGTATCTCAATGGCACGATTTAGTTAAAAGTTATTCTTGACATTTATTTCCTTCAAAAACTAAGACAAACAAAATTAAAAACATTGTTGTTTTTCATCCCGTTTACTTATATTCCGATTCCATTTACGCATGTGCGAAATATATGGTTATCGAGTATTATACTGGTTGACGATTAACTAGAACCATGGTAGAATGACAACTAACATATAATGATCACAGCATATAAGTTTAGGGTTATGAAAAAGTGAAATAATTCTAATACTAAGGAAATGATAGAATACAATATACTACAATAATAAGTCAGGGCTTAGGGTAATGGGAAAAGGGAAATAACTCTTATACTAAGGACATATTGGAAGTACTACAACAATATACAGTTGTCAAAGCAACTAAGGTTTTGGTTATTGAAAGGAGAAATAACTCCTATACTATTACTCGAATAAAAATACTACAATAGTAGGTTAGGGTTAGTGATTTAGGTTAGGAAGATGAACAGGTTGGGGATAAGCCTAATTGGGATAGTATATTCCAATTGGGATAGTATATCCCAATTGGGATATATCGTTATCCCAATTGGGATATATGACTAGTAATTTCTAAATTATATTTCAGGAGTTTAATGTCGCATCATCATACATGAAAATTATAAATCTATAGGGTTAAAGCTTTCGGGTAAATACTTCTTTTGTCAAAAAGATGCTGCAAATTTTCTGCAGATCTATTTATGATAAAAAAAATCAGTGACTTTGATTTTTAGTTAACTTAAATTTATAGGAAGTTATAACCATTCTTTACCGCTTCTCTCAAAGAAAACTCTATCGGCATTTGAATTAATCAAACCGTGGTAGTTTGAGGAAGATAGTTTTTGATTAGCAAAGAAATGAAGTAGGGAAAAAAAGTCAAATTAAAATAACTTTTGATTTCTTCTAGAGTTTTCTCCCGTTGACCGTATATTAAAACACGCTATGATTGTTGGGTGTAGCAGTGATGTTAAAAACTTCAACATCTTTGCATATTTTTTACAAACTACACTTCAGTTCAACTAAATTGTATTCTCATAGACGTCTCGCGTCTCATACCTTGAACATTTAACCAGTTACAATCGTTATGATCTTTAATTTTGACAGAATAAAATGTATGATTTTACGTTCTTAAAATGTATCTGCTGATGAAATGCAACATCAACGAGAAGATAATGATATATCATTTGATGACTTAAACCATAAATTTTCTCAAGTTTTTTGTTTCATTACGCGCCATTGAAATGTGAAGAAATAATCCATAAAAAAAACTGACCAAGTATCCCAATTGGGATATAACGATATATCCCAATTGGGATATACAATCCCAATTGGGCTTATCCCCAACCTGATGAACGCGGGCCTAATAGAATACAAAAAATACCGATGTTGCATAAAAAACTGTAAATTTCGTTATGCTGTACACGTGTTTCAAGGAGTTACCTCTCATCATTAGCATTAATATCAAATGATATGGAAAGCCATAATCCAAACGTTGTCACAGAAGAAGTACTCATTACCAAAAAAGTCAAAATAGGAAGCCAAATCCAATACCAAGGACATCTACCGAGTGCAATACACGGAATGAAGCCTCAATATTTTTTTGATGGTTAGAATTTTGATAAAAACAGTAAATTTTTATACACGCAAGGTAAAAGAAGACACCCGATAATTTCATAAGGGTTGAATAGGAAAGAGTAAGAGTAAGTCGTGGTATATCAGTCGTTATTCCCGATTATCTAACAACACTATAGCTAAAAGTTGAGGTCAAAGTGAAAAGTTTGAGTTAGGGGTTATGGGCAAGCGAAATAACTTTCATACAAAGGGAATATTAGAATAAAAAGTACTATAATAATATGTTAGAGTAAGGGGTAATGGGAAAAAGAAATAACTCTAAGACTAAGGGAATATTCCAAAAGGGAAATAACTACGTATTAATAGAGGTACAGAACATACTACAATAATAGGTTAGTGTTAGGGTTTGAATTAAGTTAGAGTTAGGTAAAGGGATAGTGGTTAGGGTAAGGGATAGCGGTTAATGTCAATGCTAAGGTTATAGTAAGGGTATGGGTTATGAAAAAGGGAAACAACTAAAAAAATAAGGACATATTAGAAGTACTACAATAATAGGTTAGGGGTTATGGAAAAGAAAAATAACTCTTATAAAGGGCGTCAAGCCCTTCTTTATGTAGAGAGGTTGTTTTTAGTGATAGGATTTGATACACTGATCAAGAAAATCTGCTTGTGTTTCAGTTGTTTCGTATGATGTATACTGCAACTTGATTTTGTTTTAGCAGATATTAGAGAAGGTATACAGAATAAAAATATCAATTAGATAAAAAGGCAATATTTTTCACTGAAAAACTTTTTGAATACAACCTACTGTATTGATATCCAAAAATGACCAATGGGATAACATGTAGCAGACGACATTAAGGGTCATTGTAGGTTTTACGAAATTAAGTATGATGATCCTGAACTTATGAAATGCAACAGTTACAGAATATTAATTGTGACACTCCTGAACTTATGAAAAATGACATTTTCAAATTATTTGTGACCTTCCCGAACTTATAAAGTGTGACTGTCCTTTTGACACCCTTTCATAGGTTGTTCCTATTGTCATATTATTAAGGTAATATTAGAAGAATTACAATTATAAAGCGTTATACTAGCAACTTGGGCTAGAGTTAAGATGAAGAAATCGGACGTGATAGAAGACACCAAAAGGATTTCGTAAGGGTAAGGTGGGTAAGAGGAAGATATCAATTAGTATTCCTGATTGTCTAACAACACTACAGTTAAAGGTTAGGGTTAATGTGAGAAGTTAGGATAAGAGGCTATGGAAAGAGAAATAACTCTAATACTAATATTCGAATACGAAGTACTACAATAATAGGTTAGGGTTAGGGGTTAGAGCTAGGATCAGAATCAGGGCTAGGATCAGAATTACGGTAAGATATGGCTAGGATAGGGTCGTGATCGAATTCTATTTTTAGTGACACCAAAATTCCCTCCTTAACTAATTTGCATAAAATTAGAGAAAATTGAGGTACCAACAAAATATTTTACAAAGAATGCACTACGGGGGTCCTCGACAAAAGTGGTCTGGGGTATCCCGTTCTACTACTAGCATAGCAACCCGCACGTTACTCCTTCTCAGATACCCGACAATTTCGTGATAGTGTCCAGTTCGATGATGTTCAGTCTCTTCAGATCAAGGGAAATTCATGAAAATTACCGATAACTATCAATATGAAAAAGAAAGGAAATGGGGTAAATGTCAAGGAGACAACATCCCATATCCAGGTTAAAACGCACCACAACGAAGCATCTGTTTTCAGTTGTCGCTACACCACACCGGTTTTTCAAGTTCCCATGCTTCTCCTACTTTGAAGAACGGCGTAGTCTGAAATAAATCACTTTATCATTGTTGTTAGATGTGCATTAGGAAATTTTACATATTAATAGGTTTCTGTAAGTTACTTTGAAAATATGGCTATCATTACCGGGTTTCGATCCATAAACAATTTTTTTTTTCATTTATCACATTGAACATCTGCGGAGTCGATTATATA
This sequence comes from Modiolus philippinarum, assembly GCA_002080025.1. Taxonomy (NCBI): domain Eukaryota; kingdom Metazoa; phylum Mollusca; class Bivalvia; order Mytilida; family Modiolidae; genus Modiolus; species Modiolus philippinarum. The sequence continues at coordinate 91,318 of MJUU01024002.1, forward strand.
AAATTCTAAACACACATTCTATATTGATACGTCCATGTAAAAAGCATTGCCATAGAAAAAAAAGAACTTTCACTTTAATATGTCCTTTCTCATTTTCTGTCAACTATTTTATACATATATCCCTATTTATTTTCCTGCGGTCGATCATATTGCGCTTTTCGTAGTAATTTAACACTTATTTATTTGAAACCTGGATGAGGACTTATCTGATTAAATACAACATCAACTTTTATCTTCAGTTTTAAAAAAATGGTAATTTATAATTGCATTTATACACGCTGGAAATTCCGAAAACTGGCATTTTAAAAACCCTATCCCTCTATAAACCGAATAATGTATTTCGTTTTGACCTTTATAGATAAGTTAGTTTTTTTCTTTGAAAACCGGTCCACCTGAATTCCGAATTCATTTAAAATAGATCGGTCCAAAACACAAAAATACTCCTTTAATACTATTCGCATCAATTTGCATCGCAATCGCATATAGAAAAAAAAACAATCACAGGCTACAGCAGTCTATTTTAACACCAGTGGGCATAGCTGAACTGACATGCAGGTTATGGCCATTGACCAAAATAAATCTTGGAACGAAAATCAAAGACAGGCAAAATAACGATTCTGGATCCAAAAACTTAAATCTAGCATTAACATAAAAGCTTAGAGGACGAAAGGCATAATTACCTGACCCTATCCATTTGTTATTAAATACCGAAGTTACTGTGAATTTCGATTCTGCATATGCGCATTTCGACAACTTATGTTTAAAAACTGATAGAGAACAAATTACCAAATAAGATATAAATAGAAAACCAAAATCAGCTAAGGACAGAGCTTTGCATGAGGGAGATACTCCTTAGTTTCAACAAAGTTTACAAAAATTAGATATTGTAAGGTTTAAAATAAAATCGGCTTTCGGGTCAGCACCGAAGTACTGACTACTGGGCTGGTGAAAACAGTCCACCAGCAGTGGCATCGACCCAGTGGTAACAAATAACTAAATACCGAAGTTACTGTGAATTTTGATTCTGCATATGCGCATTTCGACAATTTATGTCTCTTCAGTGCAGATAAAATCTAAATGTTTGGAAGACCATAATGTCAAAGATGTTTAAAAACTGACAGAGAAAGTAGAGTTAGAACTTTTAAGAGTTTTTTTGTAGATTCGATGTACAGACACTAACAAAATTTTTTGCCCTTATTATCTCACATTTTTAGTTCACAGAGTCCATAAATATTTTCCTTCCTACTGTGACGTTTATAGTCAGGATAAATATGTTAGTAAAGTGGAAGGTCAGGTTTTCGATGAAAGTTGAGTGAGTACAGATGAATACTTTGCAATTGAAAAATTAGTAAAGAATACATTGATGCAAGAGAACTGACTTCGAAAAGTTTCATTGGGCCTCGATATTTTTGAAATAGTTCTATGGAAGTAGTAGATATAGATCGAATTTGAAACCACCTTGATAGCTGAAAAGTATTACCAATGCAAAGCAAATCTTTTTCGTAAATAAGCCAGAACCCCCCCCCCCCGCCAAAAGAAAAAAGAAAAAAAAAGAAAAAAGAAAAAAACATTCACTTAGCTTGAAGATATACCGCTCGCCATACGTGTAAACATTTTTATCAAATTTGCAAAAAAGGAAATTGAATTTTAGTTCGTGGTTTATATCCGTTGGTTAATGAAAACTACTTATTTCAAAGAACAGCACCTGGCAGAGTTTAAGTAAAATTAGTACAAAGATTTGATACAAGGTTCACAACTAATGTTATGTTATGTTTGGAACTGGCGTATATCTGACTGATAGTCCTACAAAATTTGTGACCAGTTTTCAGGTATGTAAGGTCTTCTTCAATAATAAACTTAATATTTCAGAAAAGCAGTAAGAATTTAAATAACAGAATTATGACAGTGATATTGTAATATAATAAATTATTTCAAATTATTGTAGATAAAGATTTTTACAATATCACAAACTTTGTTAGACTATTTGTACATTAAGGAGGCTCAGTCCTGATATTGGTTATATTAAGGATTTCTTGAAGTCTATTTAAATTGATTACGCATTGAAGATTAAATAAAATGGTATAGAGAAATATAAAGGTCCGTGTGCTTCTAACGGTGATAGAAGACATTGAAAATTTGAAAATGTTCCCTTTATTTAACGTTAAGACTATTATTTGTCTAAAAGCCAGGAAGTTGTATCAAAAATTTTATGAAAACTTGTAAGTTGTCTTCTTCATTTGACCAATAGAAGGCATTCATGAAATAAAAAGTGGTGGTCCGTGTGAGGAATTCTTCAAGCCATTGAACCGGAGAAAACCAGTGTTGTTCCAAAATCTGAGATCAGTTATATTCCTCAATTATTTCAGTGTCATCATCGCTTGTGTCAATTTCTTCTGGAATCGGAATATTTTGTGCATCAAGTAAATATTCCCCCAAATTGTTAACACGAAATTGTTTTGTCAATATATCTTCCGTAACTCAAGTACCATATGATAGAAGCAATGCGAAAGCAACTGCCTACAACACGTCCTCCAATTTTGCACTTGCAATACCAGCCTAAGATTAACCCCTCGCTAAAACGTACCCACAGCTGATAACATTTAGAGCTTATATGCCTACTTTGTACTTTGGCAGAGAATAATTGTCCATGAATGTTGGAAATCAAAACGTCATAAGATCCATCAAAATCCATATGTTCGTCGGTTGGCCATTTTAATATGTCAAGCTTCGTAACTCCGTGAAGCGAGGGAAGTCCAAATCAGTATCACTTGCATCAATTTTCGACCATTCATAACTACGTTTGTCAAAACCTGGTTCATTTACTTCCTTTTGAAACTCGTTGCTTTGTTTTGACTAATAAGGCATCTTAGCATCAAGTAATTCATCAACTTGTAGAACGGGAACATTCATAGGCTTAAATTACTTATTGATTAGAGCAGAAGCTATTTCAACATATTCACCAATATATGGAATCTGATTTGTGGGAAGAACTCTGTCCAATTACCTGAAAAATTTTATTCTGCCTTTAATAGATTCTACGATCCAGCGTAGAAAAGTTACAAGACGAGTAGTGTTACTGTCTTCTACTGTGTGCTCTTTCTGACCACGGGATAAAAATGGAGGCATTCAGTCTTAATGCCCAGATCATTTAGTAATTCAAGTGAGTCATGAAAACCCCTGTCTACGATAAGGACATCATTTTCTTGTAGCCAATCTTTTACTTCTTCCACGTTTTTGCTTGCTTTTATGATATGATTCAAAATATGTGAGTTATTATTTTTGCCATAACTCAAATATAGTCCCATCACACTTACAATATACCCTGTAGTGGTCACAAATACCATGGGCTTTACTTATGGTCTATGTTTATGCAAACTATAAGACCTATGTTGAAAATGACAATGTCTACTTTCTGAATATTAAAGTACGTCCCATCTACCACTAAGATAGCTAGATTACATTCATTTCCAAAAAGAGATTGTGCTAAAGGACGAGTATGCTTGTTCAATACATCTTCACGAGATATATGTTTAAATCCAACATTGGCAGGGAAAAATGTTTCTACTAAATATTTCCTAGCTGAAGAGATTGCCCGTCTATTGACATCGCGCCCGAGATTGAAAAGTGTTGACAACAATTTATTAGACATTCCGCATTTCAGCTTTGTGAAAAAAATACCAATACATGTTCGAATGGAACGACAATGCGACTCTCTCATGGCTGATTTTTTAATATGGGAACAGAGGTCCTTAAATTTTTCGTGATTTAATCCTATTAAATTACGTCACTATCAGATAAAGCATTCCGGGGTATCGAAATCTATACATTTTTAGCCATTTTTGACAGCAATATCCCTAATCTGCTTTTAATTAACAAATTTGTAATTTTAGTGGAATTTAAATCAGAATAATGTTGTTTTCTAACAATTTGTTGATATGCATCTGTCGAAAATATATCTCCTGAATGATTGCCTTGGCAGCATCTTGCACCTTGAGGCAAAATTATAAGCTTTTGAAAAACAAATCATATCTAGTTGTCAAGTCAATAATTTTGGCCCATGCCTTTTGCACACTAAGCATTGCGAATGGCCAAATGTAGTTGATGAATGTTTAAAGTCACACTTGGTGGTGATTTTGTCAGAACCAAATTTTGCCGACAGATCTTGACAGGCGGTGCAAAGTCAAGGTCATGTTTCTCATTTTCTGAGTTTCATTTTGGTGTTTTATTTAGGTTAATTTGCTTTGAACAAATGAAAACAATATAATAAACAACATTTGTTGCATGTTACACCTTCGTTAACTTCACATGGTTTCCGCCTGAGAAACCTAGTTTTCCTGACCGAAACCTAGGTTTCCCTATGGAAACTCGGGTTTACCTTTGGAAACTCATAGAAAGCTGGGTTTTGCATGTATTTATGGATGGAAACATTCATTTAGGCAGGAGAAGTCAAGGTTAGCTCTGGAAAACCTAGTTTCGTTCCTGACCGAAACTTAGGTTTCCACATGGAAACTCGGATTTAGCTCTGGAAACCCTAGTTTTCAAATGCGAAGGTTTTCCTTAGTTATGCTAACTTTCGCGTGCCATACATCTGTCACAAAAGTGCAAGGCAAGTTCGTTTTGTCGCAATTTTGCACATTTTTAGACATGCTTGGAAAATCAAAGAATATTATTTTCTTCCGAAATAATCATTTAGAAATTTCCTTTTCCACCCCTCAAAGAGCTCGAAATAACGAGGAAATCACTTCGTGTACACCTGGTTATGATTTCAAATATTCCTTTGTGAAAAAAAGAGGTTTCAGTGAAAACAATATGTTTTATGTAATAAGATACTAGTGATATACTCGGTACCATGCGAAAATTAGAGCGATGCAGGCCCGTAACAAATTAATGTCCAAAACTTAAATAGGTTGAGATCATCTGTGATATGTTGAGATAATCTGTCGTTTGTTGAGACTGTCTTTCATAATTGTACAGTTGTTTACTAATACTGTTTTCTAAATAAAGTGAAAAGAAATTGAAATTTTAATGAATTTGCTTTGTCATATCTAGACATAACAATTTTATTTTTTTTTCTTAAAGAGCCTTTCAAACGACTTATAGACCCTGTTATATAAACAGCATCAAAATAACATGGAATTTCAAATTACTTTGTGAAAACTGATGATAGAATTCAATATTATATTGCCATGTCTCTCTGAATCACGTTCGATGGCAGACACTCAGTTTGTGTGAACTAAAGTCTTTATTGGTGATAGGGAAGCAGGGTGGAGAAATATCAAGGTTTCAGTATTCAATGCGTAGTTGATCTATAATTATGGGGAATATTACATATGCTAGTTCTATGGTCTTCAGTTTGAATACCAAATGTAGAATTTCTGCTCATATGAATTGTTCTGATGCTCATTTTAATAAGCTTTTAATGATGCGTTTGAAGTTGAATGTGCATATTTATATTCAGTATTCAGGAATGTTTACTTGAGCCCGAAAAGGCTCCCGTAAATTACAGAACTTGTCCATGTATAGCATTTGAGTAGTATAACGCAATTTATTTAAAAATCATTTTGCTAGTAAAATATCGCGAAAGTAACAACAAATTATTTCTGAAATGAAGTTTTACAAGAATATGGCGTATATGGTTCTTACTTATTGACGCATATAAGTAAATCAGACATTTTTCTTACAATCTTAAAACAGACACGACTTTCCTCGTAAGAGTGTCAAAATAAATTACCACAAAAATATTTTATTGGTGCACCTATATAAATTAACAAATACACTTATTCCTAGAAATATAAACAGATAATAACACCCAACCTGACTAACAGTACTGTGCAATATAGTCCAGAAAATACGATCAGTCTCCCATCATCCGTTGTTCGTCAAGTATCAGTCAGCGGTTGGTCAGCGATCAGTTAATTAACATGAAGACTTGTTTTTCGACCACCCCGCCAATTGACGCGAACGTGACGAATGACGTGATTTATCCAGATGGTCCATATATCAGGTGATATATCGAGTTAAAAAAATTTGGAATTATCGATTCCTTTCACTCATTGTATACACGATCGATACATCATCGCAACGGATGATAATAAATAAATATTGCAACTGATATTTTATCATATTTTTTTTCATTTTCATGGAGTTTTTATTGCAATAAAGTTGAAGTTTTAAACGAAATTATGTGTAAAGGAAAGTTTTACACTGACCGATGCATTTGCAATGACTGCATGAATTGAAGATTTACGAGTGGCTTTCTCTAAATTGTTCTTTTTCATTGGATTTTGGACAACAAATTTGTGAGAAGAAAGCTTCATACTGACCGGTACATTTCTTATGACTAAAATGAGGTTTTACAAGTGATTCTTTTACTCGTTTTTACAAGGGTTTACACAAAGAATACAAAAATCATGTAGCTCAGTCATTTAATTTCAGCTTCCTCTTCATAGACGATGTACTTTCTCTAAATAATCCAAAATTTAAGGAATATTCACATCAGATCTATCCCAATGAGCTTCAAATTAAAGAAACAACCGATACCGCTACATCAGACTCGTACCTAGATCTTTTATTGTATATCGACGAAGATGGACGTTTGAACTTATATTACAAGTGTGATGATTTTAACTTCCAAATTGTGAAATTTCCCTTTCTTAGCAGCATCATACCTACCTCTCCAGCCTATGGAGTGTATATTTACAGTTGATTCCATATTGTCGAGCATGTCCACAATTTCAATTAATGTTTAAAATAAAAAAAAAACAAACAAACAAAAGACAAACAAACGAAATCCGAATATTCAGTAATATCAAAATATGGAATGCTTTTTGCTGAGAATGCCTGAGATATTTAAGGGCTGTTTGTTTTCAAGAATTCATATTAGTGCTAAAACAATCGATGGAATTATCACATACATCATTGTTGTACGCGATGGCCATCGGAAATTTCATTTTTGGGAAATTTATGTACACCCAATATTTATTTTTAAAAATGTCTAATTTTCACAAAAAGTAGGTTTCAGAACGGGTTAAAGGAGCGGTCTGACAGATTCGTACAATTGGAGACTTTTGTAGTTCATAGTTAGAAAACAACGTTTCAAGCAAAATATATACTTTATTCCACACACTTTTGTGCATAATGCTTCCAAACTCAAAATTTTGGCTCAGAAAATACGAATATTCGATATTTATGACCACGAGTATATATAGCTTAGGTCAAAACTACGATTAGGGAATTAAACCTTATGTATAAAACCTTAGTTTAACCTAAGGTTTGACAGGAAAGGACGAAGTCCTTTCTCGTCAATTGACGAATTATATTCGTCAAATGAGGGGTACCTGGACGCAAACTGTTACAGTCCCTGGACCAGTCAACATTCCCGTTTTTACGATCCATCACTAGTCATCGATCCGTCACCGATCAGCCAAAACGTCAAGTCAGATCATTCAAGATTCAAAAGTCATCCGTCAGATCATTCATCAGTCATCATTCATCCGTCAGGATTCACTGTTCCTAAGTAAGAGCTTTTTTTGTACTCGTCACCCGTCATCCGTCACCGTTCACCATTCAGCCAATAAGATTGCATTAGTCATCCGTCATCCGTCATTTTTTATTTCAATTCGGGTTATTTGAAATATCGGAATTCTTAGTCAAGTACTTCAGTCTGTAATGATAATACATCGCCGTGCGAATATCATGAGAAACGGAAAAATTCTGGATTAAAGAATTAATTATTTTTCTGAATTATACTTTGAATTTTTATTTGAAATAAATGTTACGAATATATTTAACAATACTTCGGTAATTTGTTATTTATTTACAACAGGAAACGAAATGAATATTTTAAAATATTATTAATAACTATTAGAGATAAATGTATATCAAATACAATGAACCATTTTAACGATTCCTTTACAGGAAGTGTTTCAAAAAGAATTGAACATTGCACAAAATTCTGGTACATGCATTCGTTGTAAATTATTTTTGTCAGGAAATACTCAAAATTTATATCTACACAATCTCTGAAAATATCACCAATGCATGCTTCGAATTTGAAGTTCTTCGAGAAGATTCGTTTGTTTGTGACATAAACTTCTTACTTGTAGTCAGACTTTTGAATATGAAATAACAACAAAATATCTCAAAATGCCATCTAGTAATGATTCATTCCAATAAATTCTATATTTGAAGTGTTTCGAAATGATTTGAATACTTGCGATACAAACTTTTAATCAATTTTTGGTAAAATTATATCTTATCAATAGAATTTTGAATGTGAAATGTGAATACAATCTCCAAATATACCATCTAGAATTGATTTATTCCAATAATTTTCATATTTGAAGTGTTTCGAAATGATATGAATGTTTGCGATATAAACTTTTAGTTAATTTTTTGTAAAATTATATCTTATTAATAGAATTTTGAATGTGAATGTGAATAAATCTTCAAAAAATGCCATCTAGAAGTGATTCTTTTCAAATCATTTCCATATTTGAAGTGTTTCAAAATGATTTGAATGTTTGCAATATGAACTTTTAGTTCATATTTTGTAAAACAATATCTGCTTAATAGAATTTTTAATGTGAAATGTGCACACAATCTCTAGAAATACCATCTAGAAGTGATTCATTCGAATAATTTTCATATTTGAAAAGTTTCGAAATGATTTGAATGATTGCGATATTAACTTTTAGTCATTTTTTGGCAAATAATATCTTATTAATAGATTTTGAATGTGAAATGTGAATACAATCTCCAATAATACCATCTAGAATTGTTTTATTTCAATAATTTCCATATTTGAAGTGCTTCGATATGATATGAATGTTTGCGATATTTACTTTTAGTTAATTTTTTGTAAAATTATATCTTATTAATAGAATTTTGAATGTGAAATGTGAATACAATCTCCAAAAATACGATCTAGAAGTGATTCATTCGATTTATTTCCATATTTGAAGTGTTTCAAAATGATTTGAATGTTTGTGATATTAACTTTAAGTCAATTTTTGGCAAAATAATATCTGCCAAATAGAATTTTGAAAGTGAAATGATAATAAATCTCCAAAAATACCATCTAGAAGTGATTCTTTTCAAATAATTTCCATATTTGAGGTGTTTCGAAATGATTTGAATGTTTGCAATATGAGCTTTTAGTCAATATTTTGTAAAATGATATCTGCTTAATATAATTTTTAATGGGAAATGTGTAAACTATCTAAAAAAATACCATTTAGAAGTGATTCATTCGAATAATTTCCATATTTGAAGTATTTCAAAATGATTTGAATGTTTGCGATGTTAGCTTTTAGTCAATTTTTGGCAAAATAATATCTGTTGAATATAATTTTGAATGTGAAATGAGGATACAATTTCCAAAAATACCATCTAGAAGTGATTTATTTCAATAATTTTCATATTTGAAGTTTTTCAAAATGATTTGATTGCTTGCAATATAAACTTTAAGTTATTTTTTTGACAAAATTATATCTTATTAATATAATTTTGAATGTGAAATGTGAATAAATCTCCAAAAATACCATCTAGAAGTGATTCTTTTCAAATAATTTATTAATTTTTAGTCAATTTTTGGCAAAATCATATCTGCTAAATAGAATTTTGAATGTGAAATGTCTATAAAGCTCCAAAAAATACCATCTAGAAGTGATTCTTTTCACAAAATTTCCATATTTGAAGTGTTTCAAAATGTTTGAATGTTTGCAATATGAACGTTTAGTCAATATTTTGTAAAATAATATCTGCATAATAGAAATTTTAATGTGAAATGTGCATACAGTCTCCAAAAATACCATCTAGAAGTGATTCATTCGGATAATTTTCATATTTGAAGAGTTTCGAAATGATTGCAATATTAACTTTTAGTCATTTTTTTGTAAAATAATATCTGATTAATAGAAATTTGATTGTGAAATGAGAACACAATCTCCAAACGTACCACCTAGAAGTGATTTGTTACAATAATTTCCAGATTTGAAGTGTTTCGAAATGATTTGAATGTTTGCAGAACAATCTTTTTATAAAATTTTTCCCAAAATAATATTAAATTAGAAGATATTTGAGTAAAAAATATCAAAACAATCTCTGAAAAAAACATATGACATTGGTTTATTCTAATAATATTCATATTATAAGTATGACTGTTTGCGATATTAACTTTTTATGAATTTATGGTAAATAATAACTAATAAGTGGAGTATTGAGTGTGAAATATCAACATAATCACTGTAAATACTATCTGGTTGTGGCTTGTTCCAAAAATTTTCACATTGGTCTGTGTGAAAAAAAATAATTTGATCCATTGTGATGTAATTTCTTATAAATTTTTCGGAAAAGGTGAGTAGAATTTTTATTCTAATATGTCAACACATTCACTAAACTACAAAATGGCATGTCTTAACTCTCAGATTCATGTATTGATAATGACTTTCGATCTATTATTAGGTACTATAAGAAAATTTTTTGATTAACCTGTATCAGTCACCAGTCATCCGTCACCGATCATCCGTGCATAATTTATTAATTTTCTTTCTATTCGTCATCCGTCATAATTCAAGACTAAAGAGTCGTATCATTCATCAGTCATCACTTAATTTTACTATCCGTCAGCCGTCAAAAGTCATTATTCAGCGATCATTCAGCGATCATTCACCAGTCAACGATCAGTCAAAATGGAATGTTGACTGATCCAGGGACTGTATGGACGTGAAAAGTTCTTCCCGTCCCTTCCCGTTATGTTCCGGTCAGCAATGCGTTTCACATTCATCAAACGGTGAGGGATACGTTGCACAGCACTGTACGCCCTTATGCATTACGTTACTAGTATTCACGACGGAACATACTTGCCTTATACCATTCTTAACATTAAATTTATTAAAATGATATTTTCCTAACATCCATTAGTCTTCTACCAACTTTTACCAAATGATGTTTTGTGTATTTGTAATTTTGATATTCTTATATTACATTTATAGTCAATATAGTTTCTCTTCATCAGTAGCTGTTTGAATTTCAGAATTGGGAACTCTTGTGGGGAACACATGTATTACAGAATTAAGCCTCTTATTTTACTCTAGGAAGTAATAATTCGCCATTCTGATATTTTCCCTATATATTGCATCAATAACAACTGGCTATTCGTAACAGATTTTGGTAAAAATAAAGAATTATGTGTAGTTTCATTAATTAGTTTGACATGTTTTTCCATTGTTTGTAGTTGTAAATCTTATGTTGTAAAAGAAATTCGACGCCATAAATTCAGGAATTTGCTACACCGAATTGCAACTATATCTTTAAATCTATTTAATTTTAACGTACAATGCGGAAAAAAAACCTTAGCCAAATAAATACTAATGACTTCAAATAAATTGTATTTTTAAACGTTGATTTATAAAGAAAACCGTGGTGGTGAATAATTATTTCCACTGACTGTACCTGTATGATCATGCACATTTGTAGATTTTCAAATACTATTCATCATTATAATACCCCTCCCCAAAAAAGAAAGAAAAAAAAAACATTAGAATTTATCGAAGCAGACACAGCTAACAACCATCGGCAGTTTCAAACCTCTATTCTAATGCACTTATGTTTGTAACGCTAATTTTGATTGGATGGCGTCAGAATTGTGAGGGGGTAAAATCCACGATTTACCGTCGGAACCAATAGCAACGTAATGGCGCAGACGTACACCAAACTTCCTGTCATTTAAAAAATCGATTTTGATTTTTTTTCAGATTTGCATTAGAATAGAGATTACCAAACTGTATTTTAGGGTCTTCAGGGGTAAATCTAAGATTTTACTGTCGCAAACATCCGTTTTCCGGCTCCGCTAACGCATCGCCGGAAAACTCAGTTTGCGACAGTAAAATCTACGATTTACCCCCTCAGATCCTAAAATACAGTATGGTTATCTCTTAATTTACATAACGAAATTATTGAAATTATAACCATACGAAAGTAAACTTGTTCTTGCACGGGAGAAAAATGATTTATCCTTTATTTCAAGCTCTTTCGTAAAAACGAAAACAGGAAATTTTCATCACATGATTATATCGGAACAGAACAGCATTCTTTGAATTTCAAAACATGCTAATCGAGAGAGAAAGAAGTTGCTTTGAACTCGTTTGTCAGCATTTCCTGATATTTGCTTTCAACCGGAAGTTGCAGACACTCTTTTGCCAACACAACATTTTGTTGAGACCATCTGGTTAACCAGGAGTGAACATTGCTCATTCTGTCCAAATCCGACATAAGTCAAGACAGCCAATGCGGAACTAAGGTTTAACTTAAATCCTATTGGAAACATTTCAGTTTTAACTTCAAGTTTTACAAATTGATGTACAGAAGGTCCTTTACGAAGATCGCTCATTTCGTTTCGATATTACAAAAACCTGGCAACCAGCACGGAAAATAGATAACCATTTGACCCATGAAAATCATTTTCGTCATCTACTATAACCATATTGGTGCTGATTTAACCAAACTGAATTTGAATAATGTATAGAAGATAGGTAATAAAGTTTATCATGACGGTCGGAAAGGACAAAAGCATTGCTTCCTGCATAAACATAGATTAAAAAGAAAGATATTTAAGGGACCAGCACTAAAAGTGGATTTTAATATGGGTGATATTGGTATGTTATCCATTGATATATTACTTGCAATGGTAACAAAAGATATGTTGGTTAAGCAAGGTATTATACCTGCTGATATTATGAAGTAAATTTCATTTCTTTATAAAATGGCAAGTGCTTTAGCAATGATGTTAGGTGGGGGTATTTTGTAAATGGTGCATGCTTTTCGGGTGGTAGTTATTTATTTTCACTTATAAAGAAAAAAGATAGTGATGAAGAAAAAATAAGACATGATGAAGCAATGGAAAAATTAGATAAAGAAACAGCTGATTGGAATAAAAGAAGAACTCAAAGATTAGATTTTATTAATGAACAATTAAAAAAAGAAAGACGTGCTGTTAGTAATTATGAAAGTGTTGATCAAGCAATGAAAGAATATCATTATATTACTGGTTAACAATTAGATGAACTACCACCTAAGCCTAAATTAAGTGATTTTTATAATCCACCAGAAGATAAAAAAATATGGAAATTGCATTTGTTAAAGGAGGTATGGCATTAACTGGTTTTGTTGCATGGAAATTAAAATAAAAAAATGTTGATAAAATTATCAAATAAAATATCTACAAGAAGGGATTTTAATCTAGTTATTTTTTTGAATCAAAAAACTTTTTCAGAATTAAAAAAGTGAAATTATAGTAAACTTTTTAGAATCACAATGTCCGATAATGTTACAGATCCTTTGCTGTTGTTTTATTTAAATTATTATTTAATTCAAAATACTTACAAACCAAACATGAATAAACTAAAAATATTTTGGGAGATTATTATGAAGAACATAAAACATTTATATCTAAAAATATTATACCTTTAATAAAAGTTTTTAAAGAAGGGTATAGAGAAATAATAAAATAAAATAAAATAAAAAAATAATTTTCAGAACATGCTTTTTCAAAAACATATTCATAAACTTTATCTGGTCTAATAAAAGCATCCTAACCGGGAGGAAACTTAGATAACTTTTTACTTTCAAAATTTTCCATTATTGCCATTTGTTTTGAAGTTAAAGGACATTCTCCATCATCTCTTAAACAACATATCTGATAATCTGATAACATTATTCTTCCTAATATAACTTTAGCATCAGGGTCATATTTTTCGTCATATGCTTCAATATGAGGAGATTTCTCAGACTGTAAAACCTTATTAATACTCGATATTTTTTAAAGTTTTATTTTTAATATCCATATGGTAAACTTTTAATTAAATTTTCATTTTCACATTTAACAATTCTTTTATCAAACATATAATCATAAACTTTAACTTGTTTAACTGTTTTAAAAACATTTGCAACAGCCAACTAGTTTTCCTGTATCTTATGTCATAGAATAATCTTTTGGACCAGCAGATATAAATTGTGATATATAATTAGCGTTATATTTCGAAACAATTTCATCCGTTAAATCTCCTAATTTATTTCCCATCATACTTTCTATCTTTTTACATGTATTTGACCCATCATCCTGGTATATGCAGCTATCAGTGTCAAAATACATAACTCTTTCTTGTGATATATATAATAGTTCATATAACTTTAATCTTGCATGTGCTGTTGTAAATAAGCTATATATACATTTACACTTGAATAAGGTTTAAAATATTCTTCTTTATTTTTGTATTCTGTTAAAATTATATCTTCATCTAATATCATAGTACTTACATCTTTATATTTTTCATTAAATACTATTTTAATTATTTGATCTAAATCAAAACAATATTCTTTTTGGGGGAAATTATCCCTTATACCGAAATGCCCCCATAAATTATTCAAACACATTTTTGCTATAAAACGTAATCCAGAATTATACTTAACTTTATCAATACTTAGATCATAAACAGCATTATCAATAATATATATATATATATATATATATATATAGACTCTTTATAATTTTCACAATCAGATTTACAATATTTAAAATCACATTTACAGCCTGAAGCTTCCTGTTTATATTTCATAACTGTATCTACATAAAGTTTAAATATATCTGTAGATACATTTATGAAATGTTCTATTTCATATATTTTTATTATTTTATATCCCTTTTCTATTGCTTTATTTATTTCTATTGTGGTCCATGTGCCCACTATAACTCTTTCCTCATCAGAATGTTTACATTTCTCATTTTTAATATTTTTACATTCTTTACAATGTTTAATAGCATGTGTTTTATCATATTTAGTTAAAGTAGGATCATTTATATGTGTACATTTAAAAGATATTTTGTTTATACATGTTCTGCATAATCCAAATATTAATTTACAAGTATTAACACAAGTCAATTGTTTATATGGAAACACTAGATGATAAAATCCTCTAGGAGGTAATATTTTACATTTCATTATTCTAAAATACTCTGAACTTATATAATCGTCTACAGAAATATTTGTATATGTAATAGGATGACCTATAGGATATTTACAATATTTATTTACTGTAGAATATAAAGAACAAAAGTCTACATATCTATCTTTTAAAGAAGATGTATTATTATACAATTGAATTGTTTCTGTTCTTCCTCCATAAAATGCATCTCTTTTATCAATAGGTTTTAAATATGGATCAACTTCAGGATATTTTTGTTGATCAAACTCACATTCCCAAAAAGTGTGAAATTTAACTTTTTTATTTTCTTCAATAAAATAATTTTTAATAATGTTCAGCCTTTCTTTAGTTTGGTCATATAACTCATTCATAGTTTTTTTTTATTTCTATCCTTTTTACATATTTCTTTAAGACTATAACATTTTTGGCATCCATGCCAATAACATCCAAAAAATTCATAAATATTATGCATTTTATTTTTTCTATCATTATAATAACCATCAACTTTATAGCATTTATTATTAATAAATAATTTCTTTTAACCTCCTCTTTTAGCATATTAGTTCATTATACCATATTCTAAAGAAATATACTCTAACCATTGTATTGCTTTTTGTGAATTTATTTCTTTAATTGTCATCTTTTTATGAATTCCAATCGTTTCATTTGTTAACATTAATGTTTTAAATATTTTTGTTCAACATTGAGCAATTGTAATATATGGGAAGGGATCAATACAATTATTAGTTATATTTAAAAATAATTTTCTATATAATGTACAACCTTTAGTTAGAATTAATACGTCCATTAAACAAAAATATAATATTTCTTTGTAAAATTTGAATTCGTTCAAACAAACACTATTATACCATTCATCAAATAAATCTTCATTTTTAATTGTCATACAATTATAACCATAATACTCTTTCGATGGAAAAATACCTTGTAATTTCGATTTTGTGATGTATTAAAATATTGAGGAAAATACTCTTCATTACCTTTGAAATCAAATGTTTTTTGAAAAGAAAATAATCCGCATAACGTAAAATTTATTAAATTTATAAGTCTTAAAATTAATACTTTTATAAATATAGCTGTTAATTTTAATCCTGAGGAAATAAAACTATGGTTAATTTTATTATACATCGTAAAATTGGTTGCATACCATAACATTTTCCATAATGCGAAATAAAAGTATAATGGAATTAAAAAAGATAACAGGAAACACCTACAATGGCCGAAAACATAGCCACATGCCAGAAAGTAAATAGGAACTGTACAAGAAAAAAAACACAATAAAAATACAAAAGACAAACATAAAGAACGATGGGAACTCGGGACAGCCGGACTTGGTACCGGCAGTAGCAAAAGCCAGCGGTAGGGTTAAACCGGTTTATGGGTACCCAAACCTCCCCTTTCTCTGTCCCGTTTCCCTATAGTATAATAAACATACGAATAAAACCCATACAGGTAGATTACTAACTCCATGACCGCAATCTAGAAAAGGAAAATGGGGGGAACAAAACGTAAGTTTGAAAGATGGGTCAAGGAGTGCTCGCCGATAAACTGCCGGCTAGCTCAAGGAGCCTAGTCTGTTGGTAAAATACTGTCGCACTACGGAAGGAAAATCAAATTCAAAACTCCCAAAGGGTTTGGTAAAGAATCATCATGTATTTCAGTAGACATCGGCAGTATCAATGAGAGGCCAGTATGTGTGTAAAATCTTCAGGTCACTGGATCCCAAAGCTAATTTAACGGACACGTGCAGAATATCCTGTGGATATCACCTATTGCGTAAAGAATGTATGTTACGTCCCAGTTTTTCTGGATTTTTAATCAGTTTCTGGCATTTTTTAACAACATTTTCGTTAAATAGAGGATGGGAAATGCCCTTAGAAATAAGCTGTTTGCGAGTGACATTATATTTAGATATCAAATGTTCATATCTTCGTTAAAACTTTTTAAATGTATTTAACAATTTATGATATCTGTAACCTTGCTGCAAAAGTTTTGAAGTGATAGTAAGGTTACGTTCATTGAAGTCGTCAAGACTAGAACAAACGCGAACGAATCGTACCAGTTGAGAAATATAAACTCCGTGGAACGGGGCTAGAGGTACGTCGCCGTCAAGAAGAGGGAAATTAGTAATACCAAAATCAAAATCATCCCTTTTATCGTAAATTTTAGTTCTTATTTTACCAGAGTCAACGATGATAGTTAGATCCAGAAAAGGGCAATTCTTAGAATCATTATAAGCTTTATTAAGTTTCAGTTGTTGTGGGTAAATGATGTCGATATAATCTAAAAACTGGGGATTGTCAATAGTAAGGATATCGTCAATACACCTGTTGTTATCATTGAAAATAGAAATAAGTTGATCACTGTTTTGTATGGTCCCATTTTGTAATTTTTCATAAAGTCACGTTCGTAACAGAAAAGAAAAAGATCTGCAATGAGTGGTGCACAATTTGTACCAATGGGAATTTCAATGACCTGTTGATAAACAATGTTCCCAAAACGAACAAAGGATTAAGTGCTTTAATCGTATCATCACACGTCCAGGAGGAATGGTTGTTGTAAGTAATATAAGAAAAGAATCCTTCCTTTTTGTTACAACAAATAAACGGCAGTCCAGAAAATTTAAAAGACCATTTAATCAATTGTCCCAATTTAGATTTAATCAGATTATGCGGAAGCGTTGTATAAAGTGTAGAAAAATCATAAATGTCGATAGATGAAACTGGTTTTTGTATTGATTGCAATTTATCTAAAACTTCAATAGAGTTTTTTTACACTCCAAAAGTAATTGACACCAGAGTTTTGATAAGTTTTTTTCACAATATTTTATAATTAACTCCTTTATACAAGAAAGTGCACTGGTTAAATGGATGGACAAGTTAGTAGTAGAACTATTACTCGATGCCGAAATAAAACGATGCTTGTACGGGTTTTTGTGAAGCCTAAGAATCCAGTACATTGTAGGCAAGGTGTTATCTTTAGGTGGAATTTTGAGCATTTCTGTATCCTTGTAATGCTGTTTGGTGAGAGTTTGTTCATCACAATTGGTGCGTTTGAAAGTATTATACAAATCAAAAATAAAGATATAATTTGTTTAGCAAGAGCAATTGTAACAGCTATAATAGAAAGGTAAATTATTCTAATATTAAGATGATTTTCGAAAACTTTTAAATTTATCTTTTATAAAATATTTACAAAAGTTATCTATTACATTTCCATCAGCTTATATCGTTTCTACATTATTAAAACAATGATCTAAATCGACTTTAGACAAATCTATATCATCAATATTCAAATCACATGAATATATTTTATATAGTTCTTTCTAAAAAAAAATGAATATATTCTAAATCATAAGCTATACAAAAGTTCATAACATGTATTCCTGTTTCTTGATTAGCTTCAAAATCAATAGAAATATATTTATTGTCTTTTACTTGTTTAGGTACTAATGGTTTCATATAAGATAAGTGTTCTTCATTACTTTCCATATATTTTTCATAACATATCAAACATATTTTTTCACCACATTTATGATTTTTACCTGTTTATGTTTTATTACATTTTTCACAAATATGTTGTTTTCTGATACTTGTTACTGTATTATCCTTACATTTATGTTGTTCAGTATAACCTATTAAACATACTTCACAAAACCTACGTTTAGCTAAAAATCCTGTTATATTTTTAACTACTTTAAAATGTTCATCATGTAAATATAAATATATTTGTTCATCATATTCATCATTACCGCTATATATATTATTTTCAGTATTATTAGACGTAAAAACAATTATTCTAATATTAAAATGATTTTTGAAAACTTTTAAATCATCTAAATTATTACCATCTTCTTTTATTTCTACATTTGATTTTTTAGGTAAATCTATAGCCAAGCTTTTTTGTAATGATCTACCTTGTTTAACATATTTCTTCTGTGATCTGTTAAATCATACCTTTCTATTATAGCTGTTACAATTGCTCTTGCTAAACAAATTGTATATTTATTTTTGATTTGTATAATACTTCTTTTATTTATTGCATTTAATATTTTTAGAGCATCTTGACCTTTTCCTTTTCTATTAGGTATAATAGTAACTTCAAAAATAACTTCTTCTAAATTTAATTCTTCCGCACTGTTTAATAATCTTTCCATTTGATTCATGAATAATAACCTAACTGTATTATATGTTCATAAAAGCCAACTTTTATGTTAAGTAAGCATAATTTCATGAAAAGGTACTATTTTAATTCTTCCATTAGGGAAGTCTTTCATAGAATAATCTATCATATGGTCAAACGCTTTTATAAATGTTTGAGGTGTTTCATCTTTTAGACTGAGTTTATAATTTAATACATAAATACCCGATTTATGTTTTATTGATCTTAATAGTATTAGCTTATATAAATCATTTGACTTAGATAAAATTTTATCTTTTTTGTCTCCATTTTAAAAGAAACAATTTTAGTTATTAAAAATGGAGCATTCAAATCTCACAAATTAATTAACAGATGAATTACACCGTAGGGTTATAAAATATTTCCCAAAAGACGTGTTTATGTTCATACAATAGACCAGACATGGGCAGTTTATTTAATAGATATGCAACAATATTCAAAACAAAATATACACTATAAATATTGATTAGCAGTTATAGATGTATTTAGTAAATATGGTTGGTTAATTCCATTAAAAATAAAACAGGAGTAACAGTAAGTGAAGCATTGAAAACATTATTTAAAGAAAGAAAACCAATGTACATTTGGTCAGATAAAGGCTCTGAATTTTATAATCGACAAGTAAATGAATTGTTAAAAGATAATAACATAAAGTTATATTCAACTGAGAATGAAGAAAAATCAAGTGTAGTAGAACGGTGGATAGGAACTATGAAACAACATATGTTTAGATACTTTACTGACAATGAAACTTTTAAATATGGTGATATATTAGATGAATTAGTTAAAAATTATAATAATACAGTACATTCTTCAATTAAAATGACACCCGTTGAAGCAAGTAAATTAGAAAATGAATTAACAGTGTGTAAAAATTTATATCTAGAAAAAGAAGAAAAAATTAGGCAACCTAAATTCAAAGTAGGAGATAGAGTAAGAATAACAAAAAAGAAATGTCAATTTGAAAAGGGTTATACTACTCGGTGGACAAGAGAAATATTTGTAATTAACGAGGTACTAAATACAAATCCTGTTACTTAAAAAATAAATGATTTAGAAGGCGAAGAAATTAAAGGTAGTTTTTACGAACAAGAATTACAGATAACTGAGTTTTAGGAACCAAAAAATCCTGATTTTTTTTTAAATGAGTAAAGAATTAATTCATTCATTTAAATATAATCCTTAAATAGAATATAATCCTGAAACTAAATATTCTTAATAAAATATAAATCTTACTAATTAAAATATATTTGTAATCTTAAAAGAATATTTTACAGTAACTTTTCCTGATTTATTTCAAAATTATCAAAATGCAGCAATAAATACAGATGAAAAATATAATTTATGGATTAATTCACCATTTGATTGCTGGCAATGTCAATTTAATTTTGCTATATGGTGTGCAAGTACAGGGTGTGGTGTTTCTTATTATAATCATATTGAATTTAATTTATTAATAATAGATAAAAATCTTACTCAAAAAGCACAAAATTCAATTTTAAAAGGCGCAAGACTCGCTCAATCCTTATATACGTTTCATTTATATTATTGTGCAGCTAGAATATTAAAAGAAATTAAAACACCTTTACCAAATAATCCTTCGTTTTGTTTTTATGAAAATCCATATGACAAAGCTGCTTATCAAAGAATATGTGATGAATTTCAAATTTCACCTAATACAGATTGGAGACAAAAAATAGAAAAAGATAATCATGGATAAGGACAGTTTTATTATCTCACAGGTCCTTTTGTTTCTGCTGGTTTTATAACACCTGAAGAAAAAAATATTAGATACAAGTACTACATGAAAACATAAAAAAGATATAATTATGGCTTGGACAACATTTATTCTTTGATAAATCATATGGGTTTACAAAAGTAGGGATTGAAAGAATAAATGAAACTATAGGGTTTGGATCCAAGAAAACGAGTTTAACCCCACCGCAATTTTTGCGCCTGTCCCAAGTCAGGAATATGTTGGTCATTGGCTTGTCCTTGTCTTCTTATAAAATGTTAGTTTCTTGATATTTGGGTTATTGGATGTGGTTTGTTTCCATTGATTTATTCACTTTTTGACATTTTTGGGGCCATTTAGGGCTTACTATATGGTGTGAGGTTCTCACTGTGTTGAAGACCATATGGTGATCCCTAGTTGTTTTGTTTTTGGTCATTTTAACCTGGATAGGGGATGTTGTCTCCTTGAAAGTTACCTAATTTCCTTTCTTTTTTATATAAATTAATTTGTTTGGTCAATTTTAGGAGCACAATTTTAAAAAACGTGTAGATATACTAAAAATAGGTTTAGAATTTGATGCTCAGAAACAATTTTTAGCTTATGCAAAAGATTTTATAAATAGTCCAATCGATTTACCAACTCAAATAACAAATTACAAAAATGTTTTAAAATATGCTAGGAGTAAAGTTGATTATAATTATGGTATTGGATTGTATATGTCTCATAGTGATATGAGATTACAAATAGGAACTATAGTTCGTTTAACAATAAAATTGTAATTGCAACAGAAAATCAAACACTTGGTTTCAATGATAATTTAAATAATAAACACGTTGAGCTAGCATCACATCCTGATAAAAAATACAAGGTATAACAACATTTTTTTTTACCAGAATCTAAAAAAGAAGAAAAGGAGATTCCTTCTAGTCGAAAAGAAAAAGAAATCCTTCCAGTCGAAAAATAAAGAATCAATATAACATGAAGAAAGTAAAATAGCTTTAATGGTAGGAGGTATTGGTGTTTTTTTTATTGTTTATGAGATTTAGGATTTAAGTATTCTGTTGCAGAGGTATAAATTAATCCAACAACAAAAATAAAGAAACACTATTAAATTATTTCCAAACCAAGAAACAATTTTTCCAGTTGTAGATAACAACCAAGACACAATAGAACCAATAATACCGGGTAACGCAGGTGCAGCTTTTCTTGCAAGATAAGCTAATAGTTTGCAAAGATTAAAAAATTGTTTTTTACCCAGTCTTTCAAATCTGATTTATTTGTAGGAGGTGTAGGAGGAGGAGATATATTTTTAGTAGTTGGATTAAATGTTTCGACAAGAACTCCAATAACCATTCCTAAAGCAGTTAAAATACTATTTTTAATAATTCATTGTTCTCTAAATAAAGTTTTAATTATTTAACCGAATGTTGTATCTTCATTTAATACTTTATAAACTGTTTCTTTTACTCTATTTACTTGGCTACGTAGTTTATCTCTATTTATATTTATTACTTCTAGTCTTCAATTTCTAGATCTCTTATTCTCTTACTTATTCTATCTATTTGATATTCATCATTGTCTTCTTTAGTTTGTTCTAATTTTTCCTTTTCTTTTGCTATTCTTTTACTTGTTTCATTCAGTTTAGATAATTCATTTGCAATTTCTTCTATTACTGATGTCATTGCTTCAATTATACCATCCATTTCTCTCTTTGTCATATTTGTTTGAGTTTCTACTTCTTTTACGTATGTTTCTGCATTACTTGCTGTTTCTATTAGTTCTTGGCCTTCTTGTTGTGTAGATATTTCTTGTAATGGAATTTTTATATTAATGAGTTCACGAGTTGGTGCTTCAATTAACATTCTCTGAAACTCCGCTCTACCCTCTTTAAGTTGTGTAGCAGATGGTTGAAAATCATCTACACCTAAAACATTTCTAACAAAATCAACATCGTATTTTCCTTGAAGGGTGTCAAATTTTAAAAATATTGCTAATGCATCTGGATTTTTTGAGCGGTAATATGTCAACGCAACTTCCTCACCAGCTCCATCTTATATATATAACATAGGTCTTCCATAATTATCTCTTTTAACAAAAAAAAAATTCCGCTCCATTATGAATAGTTTCATTATTTCTATTATATATATATATATTTTTTAATTATTTTTGGTAATTACTTTTTTTCGAGTTATTTTATCGTTTCTGATCAATCTTCTAATCCTTTTATTCCATTATTTATAGTATTTTGAAACTCTATATCATCTCAAAAAGAAGTTTCTTCTTCTTCTTCTTTTTCTTCGTTAAAAGTTTCCATTTCAATTCCTCATTCAGCCATTTTTTACTTATAAAAAATGAAGCAACCTACTGCCCAAAATTTATATCTAGACTTATCAGTTGAAGATGGACAGAATTATAGATTACATAAAATATCTGATATTGAAAAAAACATCAATTAATGAAATAGATAATCGTAAAGCATTATACAAAAAATATAAACGCGGACTAAATTTTACGGACGGTGTTGACACCGCTTTAAGTGTTATTTTAACGGGTGTTGGGATAACGGTTCCAATTTTATTGCCATTGGAAATTGTTGCTGTTGTGTATGGAGGTTTAGGGGTTTGTGTTAAACTTGTTAGACGTAGGCTGATATTAAAAGCACGGATACATTATAAAATTAAAACCATGGCAGAGACCAAGTTGAATAGTATAAAGGATTTGATATCGAAAGCTTTGACTGACGGACAGATAAGTGAGAATGATTTTAAATTAATTTTAGACGAAATAGATAAATATTATCAACTTAAAAAAGAATTAAAAAATTCTAATAATATTGAAATTGATGACAAAGAAAATGAAAATTTATAGAACAAGGGCGAATGGAAATAATAAAGACTATACAAAAAAGTTTTAAAAATCCTCCTGCATACTCTAATTTTTTACTACTCTACTCCCACCATTTGTTCTGAATCTGGTGTCAAAACTGTTCTTTTATTTTATTTCATATTTTTTTAATATTCTAATAAATCTAAATATTTTTCTTTATCTTCTTTTATTTTCACTAGTAGTGAGTCTCATCTCTAAAGATTCGTTAAGTCTATGTTAAAAATCCATTTTTTTTACTCCTGCAAATGATTCTAATCAATAATAGAATATGTAATGACGTAACGTGTGAATAAATTAATCGCCCCATGCACCCAACCGTGACTAATTAGCTCTTCATTTCCTCATGCTGTTGGTATCCCAGTCAACGTTATTAAGCTTTTTACTTTGACATACCCGTAACCCTACTTCCAAGCGTCACGAATGTAGAGCACCGTAAACGTAGTGAAGCGGTGTGAGAGTGGTGGGACGCTTGGGGTGGGGCATCCCAGGTTCAGTATTCTAATCACTATCTCTTTCTATTGGTTTATCCTGTTTTTAGTTCTCCTCTTGTGTTGTATTTCATTTCAGTCATTTTTTATCTTTTTGTACGGTACTAAATCTTTTTTTCTGTATTGATGATTAATATAGAACCTTATCAAAGCATTTGCGTTGATATCGATTTATTTTTTGTGATACCCTTTTACCCTTTGTCTTTTGTCTCAGTTATCTCCTCTTTGTTTTGTGTAATCTGGAGTCTATTTTGTTATATTCTAACGTTACCCCAGCTTTTGCACCTGTTTATTGTTTTGTATAATTATTGATTTGTGGTGCATTTTCCTCATCGTTTCATGTATCTATATACTTTTCATTCAAGCATTTAGGCAATAAATAAAACACTAATTTGCATATATACATATTCTATTTTCCCCGTCATTAAGCAGTCATGGGTCGGGAAAGGGGACTGGGAGGTTCCTAATAATCGTTTAAAAATTAAAAAAAAAGAAAAAAAGAGAAAAAAAAGAAAAAAAAATAATGAAAACTCTTGTGATGTCTTTTTTCCAATCACAAGATACAAGGCACTTGTCACCACCACCACTTACCACTTGTCACCACCACCACTTACCGCTGAAATCCCGAGATGAGCACTCGAGCAGCACGAGCAGCGAAATGAGCTAGCGAGCAGTGAAAACGAGCAGCGGAATGAGCACGTGAACTTACCCTTAAACAGCGAATTTGACGCTCTTCCCACCGCACAACGGCTGCAGCAGCAGCAGCAATAATCCCGAGATGAGCACGCGAGCAGCATGAGCAGCCAAATGGTCAGGTGAATATACCCTTAAACAGCGAATATGTAGCTTTTCCCACCGCACAGTAGCAGCAGCAGCAGCAGCAGCAGCAGCAATATTCCCGAGATGAGCACGCGAGCAGCACGAGCAGTGAAATGAGCACACGAGCAGTGAAATGAGCACGCGAGCAGCGACATTCCCAATCTGACCCTATTTAAAGCTTTGTTCTGTAATATATCGTCATTCGTTCTTCGAATCCAGAGAGAGGAAGACGTCCATAATGTATCACTGCGACCTTTGTGAATACACAACCAATCGTCACCTCAATCTCGTACGCCACAAGAATCAGAAACACGACATGGAAGACACATTGCCAAATGATTCGGACACAGAGTCCAACGTATCAGAAGAAAGCAATCAGTCTAACGAATCTGCATATAGCAACGAGGAAAGTAACGACTCTAATACGTCAGAAGAGTCCACCGACGAAAGCACTGACGATGAAGATGTTCAAGAGTCTCCATGAAAGCTGATCGTGAATCAAACATTTGACAAACTCGAAGCAGAATACACCAAGAAAGTAGAAGACTTGATGGAAGGACACGACTCCGAAAAGGCTCGTTTAGCCGCATATGAAGACATGAATAAACTTTTTAGAGACAATATGAGAAAACAATACCTCGAAACGGTGTTCTGGATGCAGGATTTCAACAAAGATCCAATTCACAAAAAGATCAGAGATACAGCCAAACGTTTAAGAGATGAAGAAGACTACGACACGAGGGAATCTTGGCAATATGCAGTGAAGAAAATAAAATATCTGTTAGATGACGTATTGGACATGTTCGAACCACCGCCAATCGAAGACAGCAAAGACTCGATGTAAAGTCACAGACGAAAGGTGGGATGGGGGTAATGCGGCCTATCCTTCAAGATAGCCAGTCACAAGCCTGGATAAACGCAGAGTGCCCCTTTGTTAAAATTCACCAAATGACCCCTGTAAAAATTTGGACCCTCGTAGCACCCCTTAAATTCTGGACCCTCGTAGCACCACTACTATTAGAGATAGGGCTCCACAAATACCGCCATTAAATTAAGATGGTCAAAGTTACCCCGAAAACATATATAACATGTCTTTAGTACTTAACTTAGGTAAAAATTGAGGTTTGGACCATTCCCGAAATGTTGGACCCCTCGTAGAACCCTTACTATTAGATATAGAGCTTAATTAATGTCACCATTCGATTTAGATGGTCAAAGCTACCCCGAAAACACATATAACACTTCTTTAATACTGGACTTGTGAAAAATCGTATTTTTGGACATTCCCGAATTTTGGACCCCAATATCTCCGAAATGCTAAAAGATAGAGACTTGAAACCTTCACCAATCGCTGTAGGAGCTCAAGGTTACCAATGATTGATATATACATTGTACGGGAAACGAACGATAAGTCTGGAAATCGAGAAAAAACATTAGTAGTAATGGGCACAGTTCACCCCCCTTTTTTTACGCAGTAAAAAGCTAAAAAGTTATACTTTTAAACATGAGGGAAAGGCTCCCATTGGTCCGTTCAAACTTGATACGATTTGAAATTGGGAGTGCAACGTTCCCATAGGTCAGTTTTAAATATTTGAATTTCAAATTTGGAGAGAACGCTCTCATTGGTCCGTTTTGAACGTCACTTCCGTTGACGTCATACTTCCGGTTGACGTCATTTCCGGTGACGTCACACTTCCGGTCAGGTGACTTCCGGTGACGTCATACTTCCGGTCACGTGACCTATGACGTCATACTTCCGCCTGCTCCTCTTGCTCCTCTTGCTCCTCGACAAATCATAGTTGAAAACCGCATATATACTACTTTCACTCGTCCAAGTAGTATACTACTAACAACATCGAGAGACAAAACGGGGCACATTGAAATAGATGTAGGCAAACCTTGCAGTGTAACTCAGGCTGAAAGGGCAAAAATAGTCGTTTGTACAGATAATAACATTTGTTTTAAACAATAACAATATTGAACAGCCAAATTGAAAAAAAATAAATGAATCAGTAAACGCATGAGAAATTCTCACACGAACAATTACGTCATAATTGCAATATTATAAGAGCATACACAGTTTACTACAAAATGGTGCCATAGTTCAAAGGATAGGTTGCATTAAGGCCTTAAATCGGCCTACTGATTTGCTATAAAATAAATTTAGTAAAAGTGTAATCTATTTGATACCTTTCAACACTGGAACATTTGTATATTTTATTCAAAACATTGCTTCATTCCAGTGAGATTAGCTCACATTAAGTCTAAGGAAAAATAGTCAACATGGGGTATATCAAAACTGCGTTTTGACCCTGCCTTGCATTCGGAACCAAGCTAATAATTTTACAAGAGACTTCTTATTAAATAAGAATTATTCATGCAAAATGCCAAGCTGGTTCTGCGTGCAAGTCATATAAAAAAATGTATTGTTTAAGTGAAATTCAGTAGATTTATGATATTCTGTTTTGTTATCTGTCTTAATTATCAAATATTTTACAAAAGGATATGGAGTAAATGAACATGAGACAATAACACATATGTCAACTCCAACTGCATTAATTTTAATGAGCTGTATGGCCATTTCGGAAATTTATTCCTCATCAGCAGCACTAGAATCCAAACAAAGGAAATCCATAATTTTCAAAAAAGATATAAAATGCATAAAACCAAACGAAATCCGAATAATAGGTAATATCAAATATAGCTAAGGACAAAACTACGATGGAGGGAGTTATCCTTGGTTTTCAAGTTTGATTGATTTAAATATGCAAATTATAGCTTTTTACACATCAAAATTCTCAGTAAATGTGGTTCTGCAATTATTCTATACCTTTCATCGGCTTTGTTCTGACCTGGCAATTTGCCAAATAAGCTGAACAAGATCAGGTTTGATAAGTAGACCATATTTAATTTGTGAAATTTTCCTTGGCTGTTTGGCTGTGTGCCTGAATGCCAACATTTTACAAAATCAAAGAATTCTGTAGGTGCTCATTAGTGAGGATTATGGGGCCTCACATAGGATAATTATTGTATCGCTTAATTACCAGGAAAATATTGTGCGGTCTTAATTGTCATTTTGATTGTCTTGTTAACTTTAATAATACAAGATTCTCATTTCAGTTCTTAAAAAAAACACTTCTGTTAGTATTTTTTTACTGGAAAAAGGAAGTAAAAAGAATCTTTAATTTACTTCCAATAAAAAAGCACAAAAAATATTCTGTATCTAAATAACTTAGTCCATGTATTTTATATATTCAATGATCAAAAATTACAGTTGATTTGGAATATGTCTTGAATCATTAAGCTAAGCACCTTTTATAAGAAACTTAATAGTTTTATTACAAATAGTTAGTCTGTGCTTTATAAAACTGGTACCTAATTATAAACAATTAATTTTTTGTGCCAACCTCTCATTTCAAAATGGGGCCAATCAGGAAACATTACGGTTAAATATTGAACCCTATCAAAAGTACATACAAAATCTACTGTGTAAGTATGGGACTTTCGAGATAATAGCTCCCTTGAATTTTATGGCGTGAACAACGAGGGAAACTGGTACCAGACTGCATTCCTGTCAGGTTCACGCATTCGCTCATTATGGGGACAACCCTCCATCCGGGCTCTTTTATTATAAAAAGAGAATCATATCGAATAACCTGAAGGATCCCGGTATTAGAGTCAAACTGAATCAAAATGTTTCTGAAATCAAGGTTTCCCTTGAAAACAGTATTCCAAATTGCCGAATTCCAAATTGCTGATTCCCAAAATGCCGCGTCCATTTAGCCGACACCCAAATTGCCGGTTTTTCATATTTCGGTTTTCGAATTTTATTCCCAATATGCCGACTTCCGAATTGCCGCTTAATTATTATGTCACCAGCAACACGATAAAAAAGGATGGTGTTGCATTGTTGAAAAGGGGAGTTTCAAAAACGAAATGATGGATGTTTTTTTGTGATTAATTTTGTCGGCAATTCATCAAATCTATTTATCATAA
Source organism: Modiolus philippinarum (assembly GCA_002080025.1). Lineage (NCBI taxonomy): Eukaryota > Metazoa > Mollusca > Bivalvia > Mytilida > Modiolidae > Modiolus > Modiolus philippinarum. The sequence goes on from MJUU01024002.1 coordinate 120,421, forward strand.
ACAAGTGCATTGATTACAAGCGGCCTGTCCTTGTTTTCATAAAATTTTGCAAGAACAAATAGTTAGCAAAGCAGCATGCTTTGATAAGATTTTACAAAAACAAATAGTTAGCCACGCTGAATTAACTTGGTAGGGTTTGAGTGAATGTTTTTCAAACAACGAATTATGCTAAATGAGATGTTTTGTTTTAACAAAATTGTAATAAAACAACATTACCACGCTTACTGAAGTACTTCAAAGAAACAATACAATGATAATTAATTATAATTAATAAAAATAATTAGCTTTCATCAAACATTTCAATGAGATGAAAATATAGGTTCGCTACTCCAGAGATAAAAGAACTGCTGCTGGTGTCCAATGCTGGAATGTACCAACCGAGACTGCTCCTGTAGAGCCCAAACATCAGACACAAATCGACTCAAGCTACTTAAATCCTCTGAACGTGACCATAAACCAGAAGTATCAGCAAAGATCAAACGGTCAGAGAGCAGCTGAAAATCCAACTCAGCAAATGAAAGAAGTATACAATGAGTACACGAACTCTGCAGATGCACCAGCTATAGATGATGACAATAAACCACACATTGGATGAGGCAATATGGGTTTGGCAAATTGAGACTGTCGGCAAACTGGGGTTCGGCTATAAGGATTCGGCAATTTGGTAATCGACAAAATGGGATTCGGCAATCTGGCATGAATTCAACAAGTCTGCCCCTTTTGAGTAGTTTATTCAAACATCTTATTGTGTCGCCTGCGTTCACGCATTGGCGACATATAGGGATAACTATCCGTCGTCTTGCATCGTCGTCGTCGTCGGCGTCAGCGTCCGCGTCGGCGTCACAAAAATTTCTGTCACAGTTTTCTCAGGAACTATGTATCCGAGCTTTCTGCAATTTGGCATGGAGTATCAATATGGGGACCTTTACCGTGTAACAGAGTTTGGGATCTCTCGCATGCCCACTTCCCGTTTGACGGAACTTACAATATTTTTTGCGTCTTGAAAATTTCTGTCACATTTTTCTCAGGAACCACAGATCCCAGCCTTCTACAATTCATTATGGAGTATCAGTATGGGAACCTATATCGTGTAATAAAGTTTGGGATCTCTTGCATGGCCCCTTCCTGTTTGACGGAACTTAGAATATTTTTGTCGATTGGTGTCACAAAAAATTTCTGTCACATTTTACTCAGGAACCACTATTCCCAGCCTTCTGTAATTTAACATAGAGTATCAGTATGGGGACCCATACCGTGTAATAAAGTTTGGGATCTCTTGCATGGCCACTTCCTGTTTGATGAAAAATAGAATATTTTTGTTGATTTTTTGCGTCTTGAAAATTTCTGTCACATTTTACTCAGAAACCTCAATTCCCAGCCTTCTGTAATTTAGCATGGAGTGTCAGTATGGGGACCTATACCGTGTAATACAGTTTTGAATCTCAGGAATGCTCACTTCCTGTTTGACTGAACTAAGAATATTTTTTTGAGTAACTATTTTATATTTTTGATTTCCTTATATCCCTAAAAATTGTATATATTGATATATTTTCTCACATTTTCACAACAAAATTTACAAAATTAATTTTAAAAAATATTATATTTTTTATCTTTTTTGTTTATATTTTACCCTAAAATTTACACTATTTTTCATTCATTTTGTCTACCTATGTTTAACTTATTTGATTAATATTTTTTTTTATAATAAATAAAATTTATATCTAATCAGGCTAATCAGGACATATAATCAAGCCCCTTACTGTCCCCCTTCATAACTACTAAAACAACAATATTTAATTATGTGATTTGAAGAGTGTTGGCATTCAGGGAGCAAACCGGTTGTTTTTCCCGATATAAAAATGTGTTTTTGTGTATTTGAAACACTATATATGAGCCGTGGAATAATCAATTGCCCTACAGCATCATCTATACATATGTTAAAAGATATTCCTAAGAAATTTGGTCATCTTTTGCCCAAGTTCTGTGTATTTTCAAGCTTGTTTATTTCCAATGTTACCTTTATATATGATTTTTCGATTTTGTAACTGTCTTTTAAGCAGAATTTGTCTTCTTAGAAAAGGTTTCTCTCTCGATATGTTACAGGAGCCCTATAACTTTCAAAAAGAGGTGACCCTCGGACAGAAATGATGTGTAATATATGAATTTAATAATCGCCTGCCTCAGTTACAATATAACACACACATGCATCTTTAGTTTTATATGCTTCATTTGTATAATTCATAGTAAAACATCTGAATATTTAACCAAAATAGTCTTTAATTACACCAAATAAAGCCCAAATTATTCACATTCAACAAAACATATCTCAGTGTTTGAATTCGAGGCAAAATTTTCGAAAATCAAAAACATATCTTTAAAGTAAAACTGATACTTATAATAATTAAGCGTTTAAAGTCGACAAAATAGTTTTATATAAGTCCATTAACGTGGTATTTTGTTTAAAATATAGAAATATATGTAGAGGTATATCAAAATATGTGGGAAAAGCACAAATTAATAGTAATATCCAGAAAATATCAGAAAATCTTATGGTAAGGTACTTCATCTACCTCGAAAAATGATGTTGCTGTGTATATTTTTCTCACAAAGGGTTATCTGTATTATACTGTATTATTTCATTTCAAAATTGAAATTGATTGATGAAAGAATCATATCATGGATAGAATAGCATCATTTGCATATTATTTTAATATCAAAATGGGGTTCATTGTTGTTTTTGGCAATGTGCCAATCTTTATTCTTTTCTAACTCTATTTTTTCTTTTGACGTGGGTGCTAGTAAAATCACGTGATCACGTGATTTGCACATGATATTTTATTGTTCAATCTTAAACTATTGTAGGTTACATTGAAACATATTATATCAAAATTCCGTGTGGGCCGGAAAACGGCCTCATTGCAACCCATCCTTTCTTATCGGCTAGGCGTATTTTTGTCTCTAATTTTGATAGAACAATATAAGAATGGAGAGTACAGAGTATTACTTAATCTTAAGAAAAAAAGATATGCAGGCTCCAACCATTTTATGTTGGACTCCTAAAAAACACACTTTTCATTCGCCTAGAGGTTAATCGGGTAAATTTGATTCCAACCAAACTTTTTATAACATGTAATCTGTATTTGCACCTGTTACTAGAAAAATCATATTTCTGAAATTAGAGGTAAAAAATATGTCTTCAAAAGATTGCATCTTAACTTTTAGGATATCGTCGTTCCGTTTGAGAGTTCTACATGATCTATTTATTTTATCATTTTAAGAGTTCCACCTGGTCAAAGAAAGCTCATTGTAAGATGCCACTCAAGCGTATAAGTATTCATTGAAAAATTGTGCACCTTACATGTTAATTATTAATATACAACTATTGATTTTCCAAATAAAACATCTTGCTGAAACAGTCAAGTACATCCTATTACTGACTCGGAAAGAGCAAAAAAAATCTACGGAAAGTGAGAACAAATTTGTTTCCGATTATTCGTGCAGTTTCAGGGGCGAATGTCTTTGAATTGGCTTTAAGTAGTGTTCAAATTAAATTAAACTTTTCAGTTAGCGGTCATTTTAGATGAGTTGAAGACTTGCCAAACACATTTTAAGGGTCAACTAAGAACTAAATCACCAGATTCGGTTCCTATTAGCCAAGTTGCAAAGGAATAATCCTTGAGTTTTTCCATAACCAAACTTGCTTATATCTTGTATGAGGTAAGGACTTGTTGGACACATTTTTAAAAGTGACCATCCGAACAGTTTCATTCCAATTGGCTTCAAAGAGCACTGTTGAATGACTTCTGCTAGGATCTTATTTAAACCTATTGTGTGCCAATTGTGAATAGGTTTTCTTTAATTAACCATATAGTATCATGAGAGATCATTATAAATATGTTTTTTCTGAAGCTAATTTTGTACTAAGTTTCCTGTTGGTCCTTTGTTGTATGAGTTGCGGACATGATAGACACATTTCAAAAAAATAAATCACCCAATGACTGTTGCCATAAATTCGGTTTCAATCCCTTGTGAAGCCCGAATAACAATTGTTTTCTGATAGAAGTTCTATGATTTTGTTTTAAAAGAGTTTTGGACACTATATCAGTGCGGTCTGATATCCCCCGTCGAGATAACTAATCAAATTGCAAGATATTCCAGGGTATTTAACCTCGCCAGAGCATGACGTATTTACTTACACTTGAAATCTGTAACTATATCTATTTTCATTAAGTTACTCGAAGTTCTTCATCGCGATACAAAAAGGCGTTTATTTCAGCTTTTAATAAATTCTCAAGACGTTGTTTTTTTCCAACATATACTCGTGGCATAAATGACCTGTTACTCTCCTTATGCATACAAAGAATTTGCTGAAAAATCTTCTTCTATATTAAAGTCATTAAATTGTACAAAGTTTATGTTTCCTGTTAGGTTTTTCTGAGGTACAATATTAATTTAGTGCATTTAACTTACAATATGTTTGGCTTACAATTTGGCCAACACTTCAGTGAAATATCAAATAAAAATCATTATTGTTATCGATATACGTTTTAGATCAGAATCTACTAAATGACCAATCAGCTAATCACAGTAAATTAGTTTACTTTTAAATAACAATAATGCAGTAAACTTGATATGGAAGTGTAATATTTTGATGAATATATTAGAACTCTGAAAATAGGAAAATCTTAAGTACCAAAATATCAATTTGTAATTGCATTTTACTTGATGAAAATCTAATGTCACGTTCATTATTTTTTGCATGTGCAAAAAGACAATATTTTATTATAGTTACTAAATACAATGCTATTGTTATGATTTGAATTAAAAGTCACGGAAACAGAAGGTTGGTAAGAACCAAACTGCCAGTCCTAAACGAACAACAAATGAACACACACACAAAATCATGACACAGTAAAGAAAAAAAAAACAAATAAAGACACACACACATACAAAAATGAACAATACACACTAAATAAAACATGTATATTTGATATACTATATTGTTAAATAGTTGCAAAAGGCAGCCACATATGACGAAATAAATAATTTTAAATATAATGAAAATAATGAATTCAACACGCATTTTATCTTCTAAAAAGACTACCTGATATTAAATGATCTGATGGACAACTTTGATCTTGTCATGATTTTGACAACCTTAGCACATTTTTGGTAAGACTGTATGAGATATTCAGATATTTTTTTAAAGACAATAATGACCTATTCGGTTTTAACATGCGTTCAAGTGCAATCAAGATGTGTTAAGTTTTCCAGATCAAACAAGATCAAATTTAATTCGTCTTTATCGTTCCTGAACGCAATAAACAAGAGTTTCTTGCTTGGATCTTGTTAAATCTAAAACTATTTTATCCTTGAAATTAATTATCTTGAAATCGACTTAAAACATCTAACACTGTCTGAACAAAATTGTGTAATGACCGTCGTGATCGTTATAAGACAAAAATGGACAAGCAAAATCAAAAAGTTTCTCCTAGTGAAATATGAAAAAAATAGGAATACCAATTTAGGTCCTTTGTGCAGGAATATTATCTTTGTATGCTACTATATGCTCCTTTGTACACAAACATGTAAAAATCTTTATTTTCAGAATACAATTTCCGTCCAATATCTAGTGTCAAGTGGTACTTTGTGCTTCTTTGTGCTCCTCCGTGAACACAAGATGTCGGTTGTGGTAATTTTAGAAATCGACTTGTCGAATAGAATAACGAGGCGGAAGGACATGTATTAAATTGAGTTAAATTTATTATAATTTCAAATGATCTAATTGGGTCCAATGACTTTATATGCAAATACATCATTGCGAAGTACATCCACTTGCTTTACAAGTTTATTTAGCAACCATTCAATTTTTATGGCTGAGAGGGAACATCTTATCCTAGATATTTTTTCATGCAATCTTTAAACTTACTATTTTTTAATCACTGGAAGTAATTCTGTCTCTTTTGTTCATGCAAGAGCTTCTTCATTTATGTCATTTATGCTCATAATTATTGTGCCACAATACCCCCAGCGAAGCTATTGTTCAAACTGGCCTCCCAGGTTAAGTAGAGGCCACTTTCTCTGCATGAGTGAACACATTGTTTTGAAAATCTTAAGTCCAAAGGTGTTGTCTCTTAAAAAATTACGTCATATGTGAGACTAGAACTCGCAACCCTGCTTGTTGCTTCTCTAGAGATGGATTACCAACCACCTTACTAACTACACTACGTCCGCCGTGTATACTTCTCGATTAAGGATGTTTGCTGGTCATGTTTATGTATTTCTGTCAGGTTTTCGGACCTCTCTGGTTTTATCCATTCAAAAGCTTAATATTTCTTTGCCCGGTGATCCCCTTATTTTCTTCCTTAATTTCATTTAATGCATCTTTTTGAACACTCTGACAAAATCTTATTCAGTTGGTGTTATTTTGTCATATTCATTTCTGTATAAACTTTGCTCATGTTAAACCTATAAAAAATGTAGAGGAATTCGGTTTCCCGCCATGTTTTGAAACATTTCTATCTCAAAAATTTCATCGGTAACCTATTGATATTTTTGGCTTAAATTCCTTCTTTGTCAATTTTCAAACAAAAAATCACATTTAATTGAAATCCTTGTTATTTTAAAATTGACCAGCGAACATCCTTAATAAACCTATTAATCTTCACAACTCATATTTTGGAAGAAACATATAAAAAATTGTATAGCAGTAGCCTATCATGTCATTTAACCAAACGTGTTGTTTTTCTCTAACCTTACGGTCATATCGATGGCGCCACGGAGACTACACATATTTCTTTAAAATAACTACTACTTATCTTACCAATCCGTAGTTGATATAAAACTTCGCAAAAATATCCTAGACGAGATCCGAACCCTCGTCACTACAATAACAGATATACTATGTTCTAAAGGCGAACTCGCTAACCATTACACCACCAAATCATGGTGAATACAATGTTTATTTACGTACTTATAGTTAATGAAAACTAATCTAATAATTTTAAAAGTTATATAAGCTATGAATAAAATAGTTTTTATTGTGGTACAAGTTAGATGCCGTACATTTCAAACAAAAGAAATGGCCAATATTTAATCTGGAAGACATCTTTTTCCGCACTCATGCTCAAGTAAAAGCCTCGGGGGCTAACGCCCCTTCGGCCTTCACTTGAGCACTCGTGGGGAAAAAGAAGCCTCCCAGATTCAATACCGGCCCCTTCTTTTGTTTGAAATGTACGGTATCTTATACATGAACGTGAAAAAAAAACAACACTGTACCGGTATTGACTTTTTGGATTGATAGTGCAACTTTGCCATTCTGACAATATATGTGAACTCTGATTTCACAAGATCTTGCCATTTCACGTTCGCGAAAACATTGCCAGACAATTAGCAAACATTTGCAAAAATGATGCAATTACAGAAAGTCCTCCCACGTTATGGAAGAGCATTACCACGATGATTGCCCCAAACCCTTTCATGAATAATTTGTTTGAACTGTCTGCGACCTTTCTATAGCAATGGCCTTTGAGTTAGTACCGGATACTGCAGCAGTGGAAGGAGAGGTTTAAGGCACCATAATTCGAAGCTGTCGTGGTCATTACAAATATATCATATCCTATTCACTGGAATCGAGCAAAGAAGAATGAACGGTCGTTCTACAAGCCCGGGAACTCTTACGTTTGCACATATAAAATGCATTTTAAAGAAACAAATATCATGTTTGAAGAAGCTACTTCTGTCTTCCAATCTGGAAAGCCAAAAACAAGAATGGAAGTTCCAAAGGCTAAGGATTGGTTCACAGACTTACTAGATTCTCAGACAATTTGACATATAATACATCCAGACATGTAAAATAATATCATAAAATTTGCCGAGGAGAAAGTATATATCATGCAAATAAAAAAGGTTATCACTTAAAACTGCATTTTTTAACATTAAGAAATTGTTTTTAACAATAACATGTTTTATTAGATATTTTTATGACTTTGATCAATAACGGCAGTCACAATAATATTTCATAATTGCATTTTTGTTTGCTGAAGAGAAGGATATTGATATCGTTAGAAATCCCTTTTTGCATTTTTGTTTATGAAATCAACATTTGTTTTGCCGTACATCAGCACACCAGAAACCAATGCTTGAACGTGATTAGTTCGACAAAGTCCTCAAGCTCGTTATATGATGCATTGTATAAGGGTTGGTTGAAATACACTCAGCCTTTTCCAGTTTTTGTTATTATTGTTCTATTTAAGCAATTTTGCACCTTTTCTTCCACAACCGATGTACTACTTGACCAGCAATAATCTCTAAAAAATCAACTCAACAAATTGACGGATAGGATTTATAAAATATATTGACGATAAAATTTGTTAATTTTTCTTGTGATATGAGCAAAAGCAAGGTTCATTGTGCAATATGTCAATAATTTGTAACCTTAACCTCGTCTGTCATTACACATGTCACAGATAACCATGCAAATCATATATTATTTGGTTAATGATATGTGAAATGTGAATTTATTGAAAACCTAAAAGGTCTCCTGAAACCTCCAAGTATAACTGAACAAATATTAGGTAAGTCCTCAAAGGCTTCCCTCTGAATTTCCCTTAAGGTTTTGCATTTTCAAAAAATTATACCCAAACTCAACTGTTTGTTGATTTTTGTTGAGATATTAAAGTGTGCTGCATCTATGGTCTTATCTGTCTGTTCAGGTTTAAGATTTATCAACAAATCGAGGAGTAAGAGACATAAACATTTTTTTGTCGAAAGTGTGATAATAAATAAGTCTGTTTTCGTTAACGGCTAGTTTGTTTTCATCTTAAACATTCTACATGTAACGTAGCCTTTATCGTTCAGAAAAGTATATTTTCTTTCAGAATGAGCCTTTTCTTGATTGTCACTGTAGATATTTGACTAAAATTATAGCCACTAAACAGGAATTAAAATTTAGCAATGCTTCAATTGTGTACTTTCGACACAAGTATAAACGAATTATATGCATGCTCAGCACAGTGTCGAAACTAGATAAAGTTTTAGCATCATCTTGCGCCCTATTTTTCACACTTAGATAGTCACTGCAGTTTTGCGTTGTTCTACTCGCTAAAATTTTAGTGAACTATTTGGGGTTTTTCCTTAAAATCCAGGAAAAATTCTGAAAAAGAATAGTCTATTTCAAAACGAAATACACTCCGTTTGTACCAATTTCAAGCTTTTTAAGTTTTGATAAAATCCGTTGTAAATTGTATTTTGAGGTTGGTTTTCTGTAAAATAAAGTGACAGCTTGCGTAATTTTGACCTTAACACAGTGTGTGAAGTCTTTTAACTAATATTTTTCCTAATAATGTAAGATACTAAAGAGGGGGAAGGTCTGATCCATTTAGAATCAAAACTACTGAAATTCAATCTTGTATAACTTTTTTATTTCTAAACGGATTCTCGTAAATTGGACTCATTACAAAGCACGTTCAATTATATGTCATTTTATGAATACATTTTTCATGTATGCTATCGGGTCTGAGCTCTACGCTACGCTATTTGGTCCGCCAAAAGGGTCCATAAAGTTTTCCTGTATTCTAGTTTTTTTAAACTTTTCTTTGATTTTTGTTTATCTATTTGGGAGGTGGGTGTTTGTTTTCTTTTCTTTGTCCTGCTGTCCACTAGTTACGCGTGCATGGGAGAAGAAAGCATTGACATTTATATAAAAAAATTCAGCTTTCAATCCCCCAAAAATGTATTCATTTCGATTTTAGGGACCCCAATAGCACAAGAAGCAAGATTTGTAAAAAAATAAAACATAACTGAACGTGCTTTCCAATCAGCCAAATTTGACGAAAATCTGATGAGAAGTAAAGAAGTTATGCACGTCTGAAGTTCAGCAATTTTATCTCGAGAAGTTGATTCAGATTGAACTTTTCCTTTATTTTTACTGTAGATATTTCACTAAAATTTTAGCCACTTAGGAGGAATTTAATTTTTAGCAATGCTTAAAAAATATATTTTCAATACAATCATAAACGAATTAAATGCAAGCTCAGCACATTGCAGGAACTGTTAAAGTTTTAGCATCACCTTACGCCCGATTTTTCACACCAGGATAGTCACCGCGGTTTTGAGTTATTCTGCTCGATATATTTTAGTAAAATATCATGGTTTTTCATTTAAATCAAGGAAAAACTCATTCCGAAACAAAACAGACTTTTCCTAAACGAAATATCCTCCGTTATGTATACATATATTGGGAAATTTTAATTTGTCAAACAAAACTATTAAGGTATAAACAAAAATGCGTTCCCACGAAAATTGACGTTGCTCATTGGTTTATGCATGATTACGTTCCATAGTTCCAAATATCCTTAAAACTTTATCAACTGTCAAGTATTTTGAATACACGAATAAACACACGATTCACACGAATATATAAAGTGTCCGACATACTTTACTTTGTCGACATTGATGAAGGTTCATTTTTTGATATTTTCTCGGTAGACATTGATGGATAAGGATTTATTTTCTATTTTCTAGGTAGATATTTAGAGACCTTGTAAATTAACACTATCATTATCATGGCAACACCTTACTTGGACAAATTAAAGAAAGGTGCTGACAGACCAACTCTAACTAAATGCTACGATGAAAAGCTTCCAGATGACTTTGATCTTGATCGTTTTCAACGAGGGCAAATGTTTTTCCAGAGAAACATCGGTTGTATCTCGTTTGCAATGTTCAATTCGTTGGTAACTGGTCTTAGCGTCATACAATTACTTAAAGTGCTCGTTTTTACAGGGGAATCGGGTACTCCTGCCAAAGCCCTCGATAGGTACGAAAAAACAGCAGCCATCGTTGTTCAATGGCATTTTGGCGATTTATGGAATATAAATTCAAAAGCCAGGAAATATATCCAGCTAGTCTGTGGTTATCATGACGGCACCAGGACGAAAATTACAAATGCGAACCCACCAACAGACAGGATTGTATACCTTTCACAATATGACATGTCCCTTGTGCAATGCGGATTCATCGGAGCAGTTGTGATGTATCCGAAACAATTTGGTATCATAGCGAGCGAAAGCGATCTTGAAGATTTCGTTTATTGCTGGCGATGGATAGGATACTTACTAGGAATCGACGAGGATAACAATATCTGCAAAAACTCGTTAGCAGAAGCTAGAGCAATATCGCACGAGATCGAGGATTCACTTGTCTATCCCGCTTTACAATCGCCTCCTCCGAATTTTCACCTAATGGCTAAAGCTTTGACAGACGGGATCGACATTGCGTTGTGTAAATTGAAACTTTTCACACCCGAAGCATTGTCTACTTTTTCACTTCAAATTGCAAACAAGAAACCATTGTCACATACAGTTTTAGACAGAATCAGAGTTCTAATTTATTGGCTTATTGCGAAATCGATTTATTACTTCAGCTGCATTAGAAATCTGATAAATTCTACGTTAGTTTCCTTTTGTGAAGAAATCGAGAAAATAATTGACGGAATTGAAAATGAGAATGACCATCTAAATACAGAATTTTAGGCATGATATTAACGTTCCATACATCATACCTGAATTATCAATACAGCATGCCATGCTCGATTTTGACAGATCGTTATTTTTAGCCAATTTTGACAAAACAAAAATACCATATCTGATTTTTACGTACCGCATAACATACCTGATTTTGACATACCGCATGTTTATTCACCATACCGCATATAATTCTTGCTTTTGGTCAACAGCATGTCATAAATTATTTTAATATACCGTATATATATCATACCTGATTTTTTCATATCGTATATCACCGGGAGACTATGATTGGTTTATTAATTAGAAAATTATCATTTCAGCATTGTGTTATAATTTACATGTTGGAATTAGACTATTTGATTTTAAATGATAAATTATGTGAATAAGCATACACGTAACCGTTTTTATTCTGAGAAAATATTATGGAAAGGATATACGATAACTACACATATTTTAAGAAGAAAAACTGATATAGATTTAAGAAGAAAAACTGATATAAATAGGGCATTTAATATTGAATAAAAATAATAATTTATTAAGTTTTACTTGTCTATTTCGCGATAAACAGTCCTTGTGCTATAAAAACAGAAAAAAAACAAACAAAAAAACAAAACTAGTTAGAGATAGAGTTATGCGAGAGGGAATAACTCCTTAGTTTTCAATAAAATTTTGTTAACTTTAGATATTGCAAGTTTCATAACAAAATTAGTTTTCGGGCCAGCACTGATGAATACCCCTGGGGACTGTAGTCCAGTAGCAGAGACATCTGCCCAGTGGAAAAAAAATGTTAAAATTCTTAAGTTACTGTAGATTTTATAAGACAACTTTTTTATTTATCCTGCAATGGTGGTATTTACTAGACGAATATGACCCTACGAATATTTTTTTTTCTTATTCGTAGGGTAGACTGGTAACCGGTCCGCGATTTTGAACGGAGAAAAGACAAGCGACTGGTTTGAAAGCCTCGAATACTTTGACGTCACAGTGTAAATTCTCTTATGACATCAGGAATTATACCAAAATGGCCGAAGTTGTTTACTCTCTTCCTGATCCCGCTTCACAAAGAAAATGCTTTCTAAAGCTCGTCAAATAAATTTTATATTTTCCGACAATGTACATATATTGTATATATATTTGGAAACCCTTATAACAAAATGCATGAAACGTTTAATACTTGTTGTCAACAAAATGTCATGTTTTTTCCCTTTAATGAATTTAAACTTTTCATGGAAGAGGAACAAAACTTATGAAAAAAAAAGATCTGTTTTGTTGGTCTCTTCAAGAGTGATAAATTGGTCATTGAATCATGTTATCATCATGTAAACATCCCTTAATTCAGGAAAAAATAGAAGACAAAAAACAATTTTAAGAAGTATGGATTGAAAAGCCCATCGGGTTCTATAGACCATTAAGCTAACACTATTTCGAGAAAAAATTACAGAATTTTTGTCAATATTTTAAAGGATTGGTTTCAGATCTTCAAATTAAACTCATTTGTGGTAAAGTTAATGAAATATTTCATTTAAAAAAGTACCAGTATTGAAGTTACATAATCAACCGTAGATTTTGTGATATCAGTCAACAATTTGTAGCAATTGAAAGAAAACTCTTATGTCTAAAATAATTTTTCCAAAATTTCCCTTCCTTGATTTAAAAAGAAAGTTACACCATTGCATGCAGGTTATGCCAAAATTGACATGTTGTATTTGGAAGAGGGCATGTAAGTAAGCGGCTTTCTTGAACAATCCAACGATCTGGAAGACAGTTCGCAGTATTTGATTACCCCCGTTCGACCTATAATTCCGGAAATCAGCAATATTTTATATTTTCACTTCCTTTCCAAAAAAAAGAAAAAAGAAAAAAAAGGGCATCACAGTAACATCTACATACACTAAATCTTGGAACGGGCAAATTTGTCTGACCTACCTAACGATTTTTTTTTTAAATTACGGTTTTCGTTGAATTTTTTCTTTAGGTTCATCTTCAAGTGTTGACAAGTATTTCGAGCTATAAGGAAATTGATCAGAAGCAATGTAAGGACTGCGATTTTAAGTGTATTAGTATGTACCCTCTGAGTTAAACTCAGTCTTTTTTGACTTTGACAACTCAAGATACACTTTTTTAACCAAACCCGATCGCTTGGTTTTACATGCATTGTTTTTAAAGCTTGCCATTGGGCCTTAAAGATGCAGCACAGGCTAAAAACAGAAGAATGCTTGGTGCAGCTAATTTGCTACGCCAAAGAATAGAATCCCTCGAATTTAACTACGTATAATTATTCAAGAAATTAACACAACTGCAACAGTGATTCACGGATTTAAGCAAGAGACTGGCATAAAACAATGAGAATGAAATGAAAAATGAACCAGCTAAGTTAACAATATATCTAATATGATACATATTCATTATGCACAGTTTCCTCACAAATTCCTTATCATTTGTTAAAATGAGGAAAGTGTCACAAGACCTTAATTTTTTAATCTAACATAAAAAAAAAAATTACGGAAATTACTTTAAATATAGTTTCAGTATCTGGACATTGCAACAACTTATGTCTCTTCATTGCAGATCAAATCAAAACATATAGAAATCCATAAACAAAAACGCTGTAAAATCTTATGAAAACAAACAGGAAGTTGCACCCATTGGCATGAAAATAGAAGTTTCCTTGCACGGTAAAAAAAAACAGGGAAAACGGGTCCAACAGTACTAAGGAAATGATAGCTTATCATTTAGTGGCTGCATTCCAATTCTTAAGTCAATCCCCTATGTAGAGGTCGATTAAAATAATACGAAAATTTCATGTCAGACAGTAAGTACAAATCTAATAGGAAAGTAAACATTCTTTACAGCCAATCTCAAAGAGGCGGCAAGATTAGATATTAATACACCCCCCCCCCCCATGAAGAAGCAGATAAATATGGTGAAAAATTCATGCTTCACTACATTTCATCAATACGTCTACACTTCGTCATAAGGAAAACATATCTGACAGGTCTCAAACATGTCAAAATAGGTCATTTCCTACAAATACCCATAACCAGTCTGCATTTCAATTGTGACTTTGATCTCTTTTTTTGGAAGATATAATAAATGCGAAGGAAATTTCATTTTCAATACATACTGAAGTGCACATTTCGTCAAACAGGAAGTACACATATTCCAGTACTCTACAAATAACCATTACAACTAACCTTTCAGAGGCTGCAACCAAATTTGAAATCAATGCTTCAAGTCGAAACATTAAAAAGTGTGACAGAAAACTAATTTTTCACTACATTCCGAAACTTAAGTGCACATTTCATCAAAACGAAGTACACATCTGACAGGAACCCAAATAAGATGTTACTTACAATTAACCATATAAGAATGGATTCCAATTTTCCAAGGATTCCTCTTTAAAATGCTGAGAAATATGGTACGAGAAATTCATGTTTCACTTCATTTCGAAACTATGTATAATGAGGAAGTACATGTCTGATGGGACTCGAAAAAGTAGGTTTTCACAAGTTCGTCATGAATAAACTGCATGCCAACTTAATGAGTCCCTCAAGTACAAGTTGAGATAATGCGACGAAAAGTTCGTGTTACGCTAAGTTTCATAAGTAAGGCCATAGTGCGTCAAAAAGGAATCACATATTTGACAGAACTCAAAAAAGGACGTTCCTTACAACTAAAAATATAATGGATGCATTCCAATTTTGAATCGACCCCNCCCCCCCCCCCCCCCCCCCGCTATATAAGCTGAAAAAAAGACAACGAAAAATTCATGTTTTACTACATTTCGTACTTAAAGTCCACGATTTTCATATCACAAAGAACGCATCTAACAGGTCTCAAAATATGGTGCCCCTTAAAACTAACCTACCAATTTCAAGATCTATCCCTATTGTAGAAGCTACTTGGTAAGAAAAATGCGCCAGAAATTAATGGACGGCCGACAAGGTAGATACAGTATACCCAACTCTCCACCGAGTGGGGTATTAAAACCCAAACCGATCTTAAAGAAAGCAAACTAAACTAAGGACAAATCTGTGAAATTATTTAACAATATTTGCTTTCAGTTATTGACCTTTGAATGATGGAAAACACAATTTATTTTCCTCATAAAGGGTAGATTGTTGAGATGTAGTTTGAAGTAACTGTCTCTTTTTGTAAAATTTCTAAATTTACAGTTAATTCGATATTTTTTTATATTTACACTGGACCGACGCTACTGCTGGTGGACTGTTAGTGTTCGACTCCGTAGTCAGTATTTTGATGCCCACCAGAAATCGATTTTCTCTGGAAACTTGCAAAATCCTTTACTACAATCTATTGATAATTCGCCTCTTGCAAATCTCTGTCCTTGGTTGATTTTGGCATTCCATTGAGATCTTTTTGGTTCTTCGTGTTCTATCAGAGTTTACATATTTTTGGTTTGTGGTCTTCAAAATGCTCTGATTATCGGTATTTTGATATTCAATGCCCTACTGCTATGACATCGCACCATTTGTCAGACGTTTGATAAACCATAAACATAACCCAAGGCATGTTTTTTTCTGGTAGGCTGAGAACGGAATACCATGGATTTTATTCATTGAATAACTCACAGGAGTTTGCATTGCCAAAGTAGTTGGGAACTGTGGCAAAACCAATTTATATATGACTTGAGTACTACATTTTAACTTACACTTTTTTGGAGCTAACACTTTCAAACAAGTATTTTCGCAATAATTTGTTTAATTTATATCATTCACAAGAAACTGGAGAGATACTGCAAATTAAATAAGTCCGGAAATAACTTTGTTTAACTGTCCATTAAGCAAAATGCTACACAATTTTTTTTTTGTGAACATCACTTCTACACTCTCTTATTTTACTCACTTGAAAATAAAAAAAAAAATCTAGATAATAAGGTCAATGCCACACTGACAAATAAATTATTACAACTTGAAGTAGTATTGAAAGAGGCATGACCAATATAATACCAAATACAGTTGATGTGTTTGTTATGTATTGCAAGAAAATTGATCATTACTTTCTTTTAGAAAAAAGAAGAGAAACGGGAAATGTGTCAAAAAGACAACGACCCAAAGGGGAGTAATAAAAACTCAAAGCCACCATAAGATCTTCAATGAACAGTGAGAAAACCCCACACCCAACGGCAGGTCGGAGTCGGCCCCTGAATAAAGAGTAATCAAGTTTAGCGAAATAAACATCATCCTAGACTCCTATAGACATAAAGTAAACTAACTAGAAAAAAGACAAGACACACAAAGGCTTCATAAATTTCCTGACTTAGGAGAGGCGCAAACCTGCTGCGGTGGGGTTAAACTAGTTTTTTTTTTGCCCAAACCTCCCCCTAGCCAATGTGATAAATAAAACCAGAGGCTCCCAGGAGCCTGTATCGCTCACCTGGCTTCAGTTGCCACAATCAAGGTAACATTGTAAGTTATACAGTTGATCTTCAGTTTCTCAAACTTTCGTAGCTCAAACACTTCCAATATCTTGAACTGTTTTTAATGTCTGATCATGTTTTACTATATTTCTTTGTTGGGCTTTTTTGACAAAAACGTTCTTGCTAAGGACCACTTTCGACACCAGTTTTGAAGTAGAGATGTCATTTTGAAAATGGCAGTCAACAAACAATTTTCAACATTGGTTTTGAAGTCGGAACATCAATATCTACTTGGAAATCAAATTTCATTGAAATCGGACAATGTTGAATTTTCTCGCCTTTTTTTGGCGGCCATTTTAAAAATGGCAGTCAACGAACAATTTTTAACATCGGTTTTGAAGTTACGACATCAAGACCAATTTGGAAACCAAATGTCATTGAAATCGGACAATGTTGAATTTCCCCGTCTATTTTGGCGGCCATTTTGAAAATGGCGGTCTACAAACAGTTTTCAACACCGGTTTTGAAGTTGCAGCATCAATATCTATTTGGAAACCAATTTCATTGAAATCGGACAATGTTGAATTTTCCCGCCCTTTTTGCGGTCATTTTGAAAATGGCGGTCAACAAACAATTTTCAACACCGGTTTTAAAGTCGCAACATCAATATCTATTTGGAAACCAAATTTTCATTGAAATCGGACAATGTTGAATTTCCCAGCCCTTTTTTGGCGGCTATTTTGAAAATGGAGGTCAAAGAACAATTTTCAACATCAGTTTTGAAGTCGCCACAGCATAGAAAACATTTCATCAATTTACACTTAACCTTCATCTTCTATAGTTTTGGAAATAAAAGATGAAAAATAAGAACATTTTAAAATTTCGGTGAAAAAGGGCAATAACTCTTACAAGGTTTTATGGATTTTCTTCAAAATCTCATGGTGGGTAGATCTTGATATGCTGAACATTTTTGCACTTACACTTGACCTCTATCTGTTACACTTTTTGAAATAAAAAATAAAAAATGCAAAAATTTTGAAAATTTAATGGAAAAAGGGCTATAACTCCGAGATGGGTTTCAGATTTTCTTCAAAATTGCACAGTGGATAGATCTCATCATGCTGATCATGTTTGGCCCCAGATTTTTTATATCTGTAACGGTTTTCGAGTTATTAGCCAAAAACTGCAATTTACCCCTTGGTTCTATTTTTAGCAATAGCGGCCATGTTGTTCGACAGAGGGACAAACTGAACATCAGTTTGAGAAGCCATACCCTGATAAAGATTCAGGCCAAGTTTGGTTTAATTTGGATTAGCGGTTTCAGAGAAGAAGATGTTTGAAATTGTTGACGGACAGACGGACGACGGACGACGGACGCATAGTGATGGCAATAGCTTACATGGCCTTTTAGGCCAGGTGAGCTAAAAACAATAGTAACAATAGTAAAATTCATTTAGCAACAGGACTGAGTCAATTGTGAAAAATTAATAAGAAACAACTAAATACACGGACATAAACATGAAATCACAAAAGACGTCTAGCAATTAACTGACATGCCATCTCCAGACCAATTACCAAACGACAAATAGAATTATGTACCCTCAGTTTACAGCTTCCACCAAGATTACTTCCCGTGAGGAGTTTAGCATAATGATTTCATGCATATATCAGAATACATAAACAGAGGCTGTATAAATTTCCTGACTTAGGATAGGCGCAAACCTGCTGCGGCGGGGTTAAACTAGTTTTATTGGGCCCAAACCTTCCCCTATAGCCAATGTGATAAAAAATAAAAAAAAACAATCGTAACAACAGTAAAATTCAGTTGGCAACAGGAATGAGTCAATTATGAAAAATGAAACTGAAAGAACTAAATATACGGACATAAACATGAAATCACAAGAGACTACTAGCAGTTAATTGACATGCCAGCTCCTGACCCATTACCAACTGACAAATTAAGTTATGTACCCTCAGTATACAGCTTCCACCAAGATCCCTTCCTGTAAGGAGTTTAGCATAATGATTTCATGCATGCACCGGAATTAATAACCAGTGTCCATGCAATACAGATTTTAAAAATTTAGAATGTGTTTAGTTAAAATGCAAAGACCCTATCAGTATAATTTATTGACTTGATGCCTTTCCTGTTAATGTGTTTAGGGCATTTTCAGTTCTTTATTAATTTTTGGTGAAATTGATCATCTTTATACTATTTCGGAATATTTGAAGTTTTTCGTTCGGTTAAAATTTTACTTTATGTTAACTGTAAAAGGGAAATAAAAAGGATCTGTTTTCTGTTAATCATACATTTTTTCTCAGTCCCTTAATAGACTGTTAATGAAATACCTTTTACTAGCCTCCCCCATATTTTACCAATAAACTCTAAGAATATACATTTAAATTTCAATTAAAATAATTCACAAGAAAGTGAATCAGTCAGACACTTCGATAGATTTGAAAATATAAGGTTTTGTATTTGATTTTAAGTTTAAACAGCGATTTTGTTTACATGTACAGGTCCATAGCGTTATTTTGTGGAGGAAGGCCACTGTACTCAATTTTAGACATGATCCAAATTTATTTTTGTGACCTATTTATAACGATGTGCACTGAAAGGTCAACATAACACTATATGCTTTTAAGCATTAGCCACTGTTCTTATTTTAAGACAAGACCTAGATTTATTTGAGATCAGCTGTGTATGACGATGAACACATTAGGACTTTAAACTTTAAAAGATTAAAAAAAGGATACACATCATAAATCACAAACATTGTTTGTAAGCAGTCATTGAAGTGTATTATCTGCCATACATTTGTGCACAGCGCAGCACAATTAAACGGTAACTTTCAACTTAAATTGATATATTATACAAACTTCAATTATATGTAAGCTTCTTTTTAACTGGAGAAACATAGTCCTTTTGAGTACAAAAGCTTATGAAAAGTAAATAAAAGTACTGTTCTGACTGAAATTGCTACCTTACAAAATTATTTTTTTCCACTTCACAAAAAGAAATCCCTTTCAAAATGTAACTTCGGTATATTGTTATTCAAACACATCTAGTTCAATGCTATTTTCAAAGAGTGAGTGAAAAAACCTGTTTTAGGTGAAAAATTGTTTGGTTCCTAACCAAATTTTTATTGGGGTTATAAAAAATACCATCCTCAGGGATTAACTGTATTCTCTGAAAAAAAAAATGTCTCAAATATTCTGATGCTGCAAATCAAATTCAAATTTGACTGTTAAAGTTAAAACGAATACATTTATTGCATTGTTTGTATGTGTACGAATTCCAGTAGTATCAGGTAATTCTTTACTCAAGATGCCTTCACAATAACACAAAAACATTTATGGTGTAACATTATCGATTTTAAATCTAATTTATTTTCATATCAAATCTCAGAAACAACGTCGCATAGTTACACTTTGACATTATTTACAATTTTGCTTAGTTTGAAAGTTTATTCAGTGCTTATATATTTTCTTTGGCACAATAACACATCCTCTGATCGTCTGCATCAAACCTGAGCACATACCTCCAGAAATATAACTTTGGACATCAGAATCCAAGACACGACGTTAATCGTGTAATCGTGATTATGATGAAATGTCAGTTTTGAGCATTTATATTCACACGCGTTGCCATATATGGCAGAATATAGTACCCGTTGAGAAAACGACCTTTTTGGTAATTTTCAATATATAAGAAATGTTGATTCTAAAGCCATAAAATTTTGAACAGCTCAATTTTCTATGTACTAACTGACAGATTTTAATGTTTATCTTGCATTGAAACCTGAACACCATGGAAAAAAGACAAACTCTAAGGAAAATATTCATATTAGAAATACAAAGCTGGAAGCTAAAAAATCAGAAAAGTACAATAATTTAACTACAAAAAATGAAAAAAAAACATCACATTGATAAAGAAATCTCCTTAATCATAAACATGCACAAAAAGAGATAATAGATAAGAAATTTAAATATTTTCATCAATAAGTCTTCCAAAAAGTTTGCTTATAATGTGCCAGTCTGATATTCCGAATAGGAATTTTTATATGGATATAAAAAAGGGGATAACAGAAAACATGTACAATTACTGAAAATTATATGCCACTATCTGCCAGGAAACTACACAGGAAAAATACCAGCAAGACAAAAGATAAACAACGATATGAACTCGGGAAAACCGGACTTGGTACCGGCCCTAGCAAAAGCCAGTGGTAGGGAAACACTGTTTATGGGTACCCAAACCTTCCCTTTATCTGTTGTGTATCCCTATAGTATAATAAACATACGACTAAAACCAAATACAAATAACAAAATACCGAGGATACTGTTAATTTATTATCTGCTTATGTGCAATTCGATAACTTATGTCTCATCAGTACATATAGTACAAAATCATTTAGAAGTCCATTAAACGAAAACGTGTAAAGGCTAATATATAACACATAACCCAAATAATCTAAATATAATTGCAAAATTCAGCTTAGGACAGAGCTACGCATTAGGGAGGTACTCCTTAGTTTTAAACAAATTTTTGTAAAAAATTAAGTCCGAAGGAATTCATCTACCCAGTAGCCAGTACTTCGCTGTTGGCCCGAAAACCGATTTTATTTGAAAAAGTGTCATTTCTTGATTTAACAAATTTTGTTCAGATCTAAGAGTAACTCCTCTTTGCATAGGTCTGTCTCCAGTTAAAGTCGGTTGAACTATTCAGATCTTATTGGCAATTTATTATCCATCTTTTGGTTAATAGATTTCTAAAACAAATTTAGATTAATCTACACTGAAGAGACATAAGTTATCGACATGCGATTCTGCAGAAACTATATGAAGAGTGACTTTAGTATTTTGTTACTAACCAAGTAGCCAGTACTTCGGTGCTGGTCCAAAAAGCGATTTTTGATCTAAATTTATCAAAATGCAACTTTAATGGACTTCAATGCGCTGATTTTTCCCTTATTGTAACATAACTGGTAAGTAAGTCATAAAATCTAGATAAAATGGCGTTTGTTGTAAATCTGAGAGAATTAATATCCACAAGTTTGTCATACATCATTTTTTTTTGGCAGGGGGGGTGTACATTTTTTGTATTGCACGATTGGTTGACACCTCATTTTAGTACATTTAACTTAATTATTGAAAATTGTGAAGTTTAAAAGCTGAACTTCAGGCTTAAACGAAAATATAAAAATTTTGCGTGGTACACTATGAAAGTTGCACTACCCTGCCTATGCGTGCGGCTTATATTCATTGTAAGATGTTTTTTTTTTTGTTTTTTTTAGAAAAAGGCACATAAAAAACTGAAAATATCGGTCTAGCACATCAGTTGAGTGGGGTTGTGCATTGAAATTGATAACTGAGGGCAAAGCCACGTGTTCTTATATCGGGAAATACACTCAATAATACTTTTACACTAAGTGGTAGAGTCGATTTTTAAGAAACAAATATTATTGATGCAATCAAATGGTAGTTGGCCATTGTCAATAATGAAAGGGGCTATGATCTACCGAACTGCATAACAAAAACAGATTACTGTACGTTTGGATTTTCCATAGAATATGCCAAAGTTATTACAAGGTTTGAAAACAAAATTTGAAAGGGATTGAAAAATTATTTCGACCTTGGGATATATTTTGGCATATTACATGATATCCAAGACGAGAACAAAATTTTATAATAAGTACAACAAATAATTTTGTTTTTTACAAATTTTGAACATATTTTCATGACATATGTAGAACAAAGTAATCATGTGTACAAACTTATCAATTATAAAAGAGCAACCCCAAACACTAGCCGTGTAATAATTTTGTTTTCATAATGAGTCAAGTATGGGCACTGGCATTCCATGGTATTTGATTTGATGAAAAACAACTATTCTTACTTAAAACTGAGTTGCAGATCAAATATAAGTTTTAACTATACTAGGACATTTGATATGAAGTAAAACAAATCATGTTAGACTGACGTAGAAGGTATTTCCGAAGTTCCAAAATCATATGAAAATCCGAAGCTTTTTCAATTTAATATGTAATTTTTTTCCTGGTATGTATTTCCGCGGAAGTCTGTAAAAGTGCTGGAGTCAAGAATGTACGGACGAAGTGCACACTTTTTTACATGGAAAGCATCCCGTACATACGAGCGGTTTTTGACACAAATTTGACCTTGGGAATTTGAGTTTTGTGACCTTGAGATGGAATATCAAGATCATATAGCATATACCAAGATATAAATAGCATGTTCATCTTAATATAAACAGGTACCCAACTTAATTACAATCTACTGAAGATGGGCTGAAATACGAGTAGAAATATAGATTTCGAGCGGTTTTTGACAAAATTTGCCCTTGGAAATTTGAGTTTCGTGACCTTGAGATTGAATGTCAAGGTCATTAGCATGTGTTAAGTATTCTCATTTTAGAATAGACTAATAAACTCAATACCAATAACATCTGCCGAAGAGGGACTGAAATACAAGTAAGAATGGTTATTTTGGGGGTTTTTTTGGACAAAAATCTCAAAATCACTATTGCAGAATATTTCAAAATTATTTATTTTTGAAAATCGGAAAAACATTTTTTGATATTTTAAAGATAATATACTAAACTGCAAGCTCAGTAAGGTTAATGAATTCCCATGGATGCGATTTTTTGTAATTAACGCTTAAAAATGGGCAAAATTGGCCATTTTTCCAGTTTTTGAAAATTGTCGTTTTTACTGATTTTGTTGCCATGGTAACCAAATTTAGACTTAAGTCATTTCATTGCTTTTTGTTTTAAATGTTTTATTTACCCATTATCTAATCACTTGTATAGTAGTAAAACCCCAGTTAATTGATATTTTCTTTTACAGCTTACTTAGATTTCACTGGTTTTGGTCATTTTGACAGCATTTTTTTAGCCATATTTGGGCATGACCTGTTACCAGAGCAACCACTGCTGAAAAGGGAAAAACAAAATTTATTTTGTTGTCAGGATTACATATGAACTTTATATACCAAATTTCAACAAAATCTGAAACCTACCTTTCCATTTTTTATGCTTACAGAGAATGGCTCTTAAGATAATATCAGGACTCAAAATGAATAAGACAAAAACTAGGGGCCCGGGGTTTGGATTGGTGATAAAAAATATTAAGATTAAGTGTTATGTCCAGATGCTAATCTTAACTGATCTCATACAAACTTTCGATTGCTGGGCCTGGGCTGATTTTTCTCTTGATCTCTCCACTATTGTGGACATAAATTTTTGTAAAAATCAAAGAAGTTACTAATAAACTGAAGAGTTGGCAACATAGAAAACTCACTTTACTTCGTAAAATCACTGTCATTAAATCTTTAGCATTATCAAAGCTTATACATTTATTTACAGCACTTCCAGATTTAAAACAAACAATAATTAATGAACTAAATGCTATGGTTTTTTTACCTGGAATAGTAAAGCAGATAAAATAAAATGTTATACTTTAATTTGTGATTATGTTCATGGAGGATTAAAGATATTCCATTTACCATCATTTATCGCCTATTTAAAAATGAGCTGGATAAAAAAGCTTAATGAAAATCCTACTGGTGGTTGGCAAAGCATTTTTAAAGCTGATCTTGAACCTTACGGTGGTGTTCGTGTTTTCAGCTATCAGAAAGAAAAAAAATAAGAGAAATTGCTTTGTGTCTTAAAATAGTTTCTGGAAAGATGTTTTGTTGAGTTACTATATATAAAAACCTTGTACTAAAGTTTGTTTGAAAGAGATTTTATCATTAGATATTTTAAGTTTTGTACCTTTAACTGAGTTCTCATATTAGGCACGTTTAGAACAACATATTATCAAATATTTGTTTGATCTTTTTGATCCAGCAAAAAAAAGAGTTTTATTCTTTCAATGCAGTAAAGACAAACTTGTTACTAATACCTTTTAATATATTAGAGTTAAATATCAAGGTTGCCACAGTATATTGAAAGATTTTGAAGAATTTTCAAGATAATATAGAGCTTCAATACTTGACTCCTGAAGACAGTTTTCTGCAAATAATAATTCATGCAAAATATATGAAATTTGTTTACAGATATCTGGTTGATTGGGTATGTGAAACAACATCTAAAAAAATTTCTTAAGTTGGAAGATATACTTGGTTCAAATTTTGAACTGGAGAGATATGTTTATTATTTTAAAGAAGTGTTGTAAAAATTCATATTTATTTAATTTGCAATATAAATTATTCCAACTATTTCATTTTTGTTTAAAATAAATTTAAAAGAGACCAAGATGTGCTCTTTTTGTAAATCTGAAGAAGAAACAATTCAACATTTGTTTTATGATTGTACTGCGAGTTTCAGTTTTTGGAATCACTTGGCCTCTTATATAAGACAATTCTTTGATGACTTTATATTAAACAAAACAAACATTTTATTTGGTTTATGCACATTTTCTTGGTTTTTAAATTTTCTCATTATATTTGCAAAGCAATATATTTATAAGACTTAGTGTAAATTTAAAGAAAATGTTCCACAAATTATTGAATTTAAGCTGAACAGGACATCTCGTAATACATCGAATACTGAAGCAAAAATGATTTAAGGGGTGAGGATTCCAAAATCCAAAACCACAATAATTTCTATCCAATATTATTAGAGACACCATGACAAAGACAAAACAAATGAATACATGTTGAGGCTTTTACAAGATACAGATTAAAGTTCCTTTAAAGGAACACTTTGAAGAAATCTAGTATTGTTTAGATCGACAACTTAAAAAAAAAGTTAAGTTTTTATCCTCATTCCATACACATATCTGACATATGCACAAATTATCTACAAAATAAGAAAAAACTTTACCAAAAACAGTACAGACATATCATTTACTACTCCACCCCCCCCCCCCGAAAAAAAAAATAAGTGAGGAAGCATTTTTAATGTCACTATTTAATCAGAAAGTTGTCAAATGAATTTTTGATAAATGAATTAAAAAATATCCAAAACAATCGGAAGTAATTTTAATTGTAGGAGTACAAGTAAACAAGAGATGACTCTTGAGTACAGTTATCTCAGATTAAAGATATACTATAGCATGCATGTTTGATATGTCACTCTCCTATAACAATATTCTTATACTTAGTTTTTATAAAAAACAGTATAACATATACCTAATATTTTAAGATTTTGTTCTTCATTTCTTTATTTGTTGCTCTATATCTAGTTATACTTATATAATGTATCATTTACTCGTAACTCAATTTTAATATGAAAAAGATAACAAGAAACACAATCCACCAGGGGAAGGCACAAAGAAAACATAGTACAAGGGACAAATGTACACAATGATAAGAAAATCCCCGCATAATCTCGGCATTCCATCACTTTTGTCCCGTATGGGACAAAGTGAATTTTAATGATGTTAATCTAATTCATTAAAATGTTTTACAGGAAGTAACATTCCAAAATCTGATCCTGGACCAGCACCGTCCGGAAATTGTAAAATTATCTTGCTACAGTAGCCGGGTTGGATTCACCGATGTAAAACTAATAAATGATAGTGATTATCTATTCTTTACATTTCATATATCTCTGCTAAGAAATAGACTATCAGTGGAGACAATCTTTTTCTGAATATTTTACACATTTTTTCTTCAGAAATAAACCATTCTGATATAGTTCTTGTACATGTAGTTCTGAGACTTGACATAACAATAAAGTAAACAACATAATTGCAATGTATTCAATACATGTATGAAGCGGGTGAAAAGAAGATATTATAGAAAGTCATTTCCAAAAATTAGTGTTTCTTATTATGTGTCTTTATATATAAAGTCTATCTTTTGTCCGACCCCAAATTCCGGTATTTCTTGATTAAGTGTCTATGTATATAGTCAGCTTTTGTCCCACCAAGTTTTACATTTCTTCGTTATTCTTTACGTACAACCCCCAAAACAAATCCATGCCTCTTTTGATATAAAAATATCCCCAAAGAAAACCCTTTCAGACAGTAAGATATTAAACTTGAATTACTACATTACACTACTTCTTAACGCGTATCTGTATACATATAGTCTAGTTTTTGTCCCTCCAAGTTTTACATTTCTTTGATATTCTTTACGTACAACCCCCAAAACAAATCCATGCCCCTTTTGCTATATAAATATCCCCAAAGAAAACCATTTCAGACAGTAAGATATTAAACTTGAATAACTACATTACACCATTTCTTAACACGTATCTGTATATATATAGTCTAGTTTTTGTTCCTCCACAAATTACAATATTTCTTATTCAGTGTCCGTATATATAGTCTAGTTTTTGTCCCACCAAACTTTTACATTTCTTCGTTATTCTTTACGTACAACCCCCAAAACAAATCCATGCCCCTTTTGCTATATAAATATACAAAAGAAAACTCTTCCAGACAGTAAGATATTAAACTTGAATAACTACATTACACTATTTCTTAACGCGTATCTGTAAATAGTCTAGTTTTTGTCCCACCAAATTTTTACATTTCTTCGTTCTTCTTTACGTACAAGCCCCCCCCCCCCCCCCAAAAAAAAAAATCATGCCCCTTTTGCTATATAAATGTCCCAAAGAAAACCCTTTCAGACAGTAAGATATTAAACTTGAATAACTACATAACACTATTTCTTAACGCGTATAAGTATATATATAGTTTAGTTTTTGTCCCACCAGAAATTACAGTATTTCTTATTAAGTGTCTATATATATAGTCTAGTTTTCTTCCCACCAAATTTTTTACATTTCTTCGTTATTCTTTACGTACAACCCCCAAACCAAATTTTACATTTCTTTCGTTATTCTTTGCGTACAACCCCAAAACAAATCCATGCCTCTTTTGCTATATAAATATCCCCAAAGAAAACCCTTTCAGACAGTAAGATATTAAACTTGAATTACTACATTATACTACTTCTTAACGCGTATATATAAATAGTTTTTGTCCCATGTCCCACCAGAAATTACAGTCTTTCTTAATAAGTGTCTATATATATAAAACGTCTAGTTTTTGTTCTAGTTTTTTATATAGCAAAAGGGGCATGGAGAGAATGGAGAAGAGAATGTGAAATGTCTTGGATCAAAAAACTACAGACAGCTTATCCACTAGGATTAAATGACAACATCATGGGTCAGGGAAACATTTCTCAGTGCGCTTTTATTGACATCATGGGTATTTCCTCTCCGAAATTACGCCATCACAGGTCACATGGTAGAAGAGTTAACTATAATATTAAAAGCAAACGTGAAAACCTCGTAAGTATTAAAGATCTATATACTGTTTTCAAAAACAATGGGCGGGCATGGCTTGTTCACTAAACTTTGTTAAATTCCTGTCACACAACTTTTTAAAATCTCTTTGGAGTGTGATACTATGTCTGTAAATTGTCCGCTCTATGAATGTTCGAAAATTATTGATGCCTTCTGCTTTCATAGACTTTATCCGAGAATAGACAAGCCAGATGAACACGCAAAACAATTCTTGAAAATTAAATATATTAATAAAGAAATTGACCTTATTGTAATTGCAGGAATTGTTCGAGATCCGGATATCAAAAAACTTGTACCCGTCTATTTTGACAACCAGGATATGCCTGTCATTTCCTTTTCTTATAAAAAAAACCTACTAGAAACTTTTTTTTTCAATTAATCTTCTATTACCTGTGATGCTGATTTCGAGAGGAACTACCCTAGCAGCTGAGAGTGTTCCACATCACCATATCGCAATGATCCTTGCGGACATATATTTACGAGGAATCTTAACATCATTGAAGATAAAGAAATTCGACAAGTCTTTCGAAAAGGGCCTAAATATTGCACACCTTCAAAAATAAACTGGCAAGCTTTTCTTTATATAATTAAAGACGCAGTTACCAATTATTGTAAAAATTGGTGCAAACGAGAAAGTGCAGACAAACATGCTCTTAATTTGTTTTAAGATAAAATTATTACGAAGGTCATCAACAGAATAGATTTTTATAACGATAATTATATTGAGTCACCTCCTAAGCTATCTGTTAAAAGAAGTAAGTCAAAATTGAAGGATCTTGGTCAAAAATCTGTGTTTGTGCCAGTTGACAAGGCTTCCAACAACTTTGCAATCGTTTGAAAGAAATATTATATCGATGTCCAACAATACGAACTGAACTAGTCAACAACTTTCAAACGTACCGATTGGGACGAAAAAACGTCAACCCAACATCATTATAAGGATACAGAAATTCTTAAAGTTCCACCTAAAGATAACACCTTGCCTACCATGTACTGGATTCCAAAGCTTCACAAAAATCCCTTCAAAAATCGTTTTATTTCGGCATCTAGTAAGTGTTCTACTACTAATTTATCCATTCATTTAACTAGTTCACATACCTGTATAAAGGAGTTGGTTATTAAATACTGTGAAAAAACTTATCAAAACTATTGTGTAAAATACTTTTGGAGTGTTAGAAATTCAATTGAAGTTTTGGATAAACTACAATCTATTCAAAGACCAGTCTCATCTGTCGACAGTTATGATTTTTCCACACTTTACACTGCTCTTCCACATAAGTTGAGTAAGTCAAAATAGGGTCAACTTATCAAATCGTCTTATAAATTTTCTGGTCTGCAGTTTATTTGTTCTAACAAAACGCAAGGATTCTTCTCTTATATTATATACAATAATTATTGTTCCTGGACATGTGATGACATGATAATGTACTCAAATCTTTTGCTGGACATTTTTATTCGTTTTGGCAGCACTATTTATAAACAGGTGATAGGTATTACCATGGGAACTAATTGTGCACCGCTCATTGCAGATCTTTTTTCTGTTCTGTTACGAACGAGACTTCATGAAAGAACTTCAAAACGGAACCATACAAAACAGTGAAAATCTTATTACTATTTTCAACAGCATGTATATTGACGATATCCAAAGTTTTTAGATTTTGTAAACATGATTTACCCACAAGAGCTGAATTTAAAAAAGCTAACAATGATTCCAAATACTGCACTTTTCTAGATCTAACTATCATTATTGACACTGACAGAATAATAACTAAAATATATGATAAAGGGATAATTTTGATTTCACTATAACTAACTTCCCTTTTCTGGACAGCGACATTCCTTAAGTTCCATCATACGGGGTGTAAATTTCTCAACTAGTAAGATTCCCACGTGTTTGATCTACTCTTGACGATTACAATGAACGTAACCTAACTGTCACAGCAAAACTTTTACAACATGGTTACAGATTTCATAAGTTATTGAATACCTTAAAGAAGTTTTATAACAGATATGAATATTTGATATCTAAATATGGCGTTACTCGCAAACAGCTTATTACTAGGGGCATTTCTAATTCCCGTTGCACGGTAATTTTGTTAAAAAATGCCAGAGACTAATTAAAAATCCAGAAAAGCTGGGACGTAACTTACATCCTTTGCGTAATAGGGGATATTGACAAGATACTCTGCTTGCAGCCGTTAAATTAGCTTTGAGATCTAGTGACCTGACAATTTTACATAGATACAGGCCTCTCACTGATACTGCGATGTCTACTGAAATAAATGATGATTCTTGACTAAATCCTGGGGAAGTTTTGGGTTTGATCTTCTTTCTTCCGTAGTGCAACAGTGTTCTACCAGCAGACTAGGCTCCTTTAGCTAGCCGGCAGTTTAGCGGCGAGCACCCCTTGACCCATCTTTCAAAATTACGTATTGTCATATTCTCTCCTTTCAAGATATGATAGTCCTGGAGTTAGTAGTCTACCTGTATTTGGTTTTATTCGTATGTTTACTATACTATAGGAAAACGGGACAGATAAAGGGGAGGTTTGGGTACCCATAAACCGGTTTAACCCTACCGCTGGCTTTTGCTAGTGCCGGTACCAAGTCCGGCTGTCCTGAGTTCCTATCGTTGTTTACGTTTGTCTTTTTTCTTATTTGTGTTTTTCCTGTGTAGTTCCCTAGTAGATTGTGGTATGTGATTATAATTTTCAGCCATTGTAGGTGTTTCCTCTTGTCCCTTTTATTGCATGTATTTGGTTTGGGGGTTGTACGCAAAGAATAACGAAGAAATGTAAAAATTTGGTGGGACAAAAACTAGACTATATAAAGACATTTAATAAGAAATACTGTAATTTGTGGTGGGACAAAAACTAGACTATCTATATACAGATACGCGTTAAGAAAGAGTATAATGTAGTAATTCAAGTTTAATATCTTACTGTCTGAAAGGGTTTTCTTTGGGGGATATTTATATAGCAAAAGGGCATGGATTTGTTTTCGGGGTTGTACGTAAAGAAAAACGAAGAAATGTAAAAATTTGGACAAAAGCTAGGCTATATATACAGCCACTGAATCGAGGATACTTTAATCTATGGTGAGTCAAAACTATACGCTTAATTCAGTAATTTCTGGTGGGAGAAAAACTAGACTATATATATAGACACTTAATAAGATATACTGTAATTTCTGGTGGGAAAAAATTAGTTGAGAAAGTAGGACACATTATGAAGAAATTTGTAGGCATTTATGATTGGTGAGATTTATGTTACATGTTGCACTTATATATGAACAATTATGCGTTGAAGCAATTTCTGTCTAAGCAACTGTCTGCAAGACAGACTAACTTCAGATTATTTTTTCTAATAAGACATTAATTGAGAAAATGTATAAGTCATTTCAGTATTAATTACCTGCTACAGTTGGGAGATATGATTTGGAATATTACTTGTACATGTAAGGTATAATAAATAACATTTATAAACGTCAATTATACTTTTAGTTGTCCAGACAGATGCGTCCTATTTCATTTTAAATGAACTTTGATTTATAGATTTTTAAATGGAATGAAAAAGTTTTTTCTTATCAAAAATCTAAATGCATTATGGAACTTATAGATACGAACATTTTACTGTTGAGAAAGAAATAATAATACCATGCTTGTTTTTTAACGGTGTGAAGGCTACCAGCTTTGGTTCCCCCTTATTTTGTTCCTTTTTCAGGTTGTGTCCGGAATTTTATCATGTCTCTTTCTGAAATTCGGATCTAAAATTAAATTGCCATGCAAAGCGTTTGATAGACAAAGATTGTTGGCAATTTTCTAAGTTTTTGAGACTTTAAATTTTTTTTGTCCCATATGGGACAAAATTGAGAGAATGCACATGTTTAATTGTTACATTTTATTGTGTACATAAATCATATAATGAAGAATATTTATTATTGTAACGCAGAACGTTACAGATGTCCCCCAAACGAACATTGTGCATCCTATTCGTAGCACCTCTCATTTACCAGTATTTCTAATTTCAATGGCAACAGCAACCATTTTTAAACACTCTCAGACTGAAAATCATTTTTTACACAGGCTAGGTAACCTCCATGTAAATTTTGATCCGATTCGGAGGACTTTCAATTTTCCTGCCTTTTTCCATTTCCATGGCAATGCCAGCAATTTTGAAAATTATTAGGCTGAAAATCATTTGTGCACATGCCATGTAACCTTCCTGTAAAATTTCATCCAATTCTGAGTAATTAAATTTTCCCGCCTTTTTCCCGTTTTCATGGCAACGGCAGCCATCTTGAAAATTCTGTGGCTGAAAATCAATTGTACACATGCCAGGTAATCTTCCTGTAAGATTTCATCCAATTCCAAGCACTTTTAATTTTCCCCGCTTTTTTTTTGTTTCCATGGCAATGGCGGCCATTTTGAAAAATTTGAACATTGGGAACACTTCTACTCATTGAGGCAATCATTTCTGTGAAGTTTCATGATGTTTGGTCAATAGGTAGCCGAGATATGGGGTGGACAAGAATTGAGCGGAAGAAAGAAAGAAAAAGAAAAATAATCATAGTAATTAGAAGAAACGGAGCAAACACAATATGTCTCTCAAACTTCGTTCGGGGGACATAATAATCACATATTTTGCTAATGTATTTAAAGCTTATTTGTACAATATCTTTAAATAAACAAGAATTGGATACGGAAAATATGCCAAAAGGGACAAAGTTTCTACAAATACATGGACTTTTTTTCAAATAAATATAAAAGTAATTTAGAACGTTTTAGAAGGGTTTTTGGGCGGGGTTAGAGTTAGGGTTTAATTTTTACCAAAAATGCTTATTTGGTAAGTTCGTTTAAAACTTAATAAAAAAATTCAAATCTGTTGATCTGTTCGACCAAACATGTCGAGAACCGACCAACGATCATGTATGGTATGGCGGAAAGCACAAATAAAGTTTTGATTAAGAACCTATGCAGTAAAGTAAATTATCACAGGCAAGTTTGTATGCAAAGACAGCGAGTAGACTCCTTCCAAACAACATAGACAAGAAAAGGTACGAGCTCAACAGTTGAAAATCTAGCAATGATGAAATAGAATACACTTGCGACAATTTGGACTGTTTACTGCCAAAATCATACGAAATGGACATGTGAAGTATGTTTTGAAGCCAGCTTTTTATTTGTCTCATTATATTCTACTTAGGCTAAAACAACTTAAGAACCAGTTTCGCTTTTGTAGCAGATTGGATTACTCATTGGTTAATGCTGTTATGTGGTAAAACTGAGTTATTGCAGTTTAAAATTGAATATACTAGACAGGCATATTTCTTTTAAATTAACATACCATTAGCGAATGTAATTTTTATTTACTAAAATTATCTATGCAAATGCTTTTCTTGCAAGCGGGTCATTATTTGAATAAAGCTGTTTTCTTGGAAACAGACCCCCACTAATGGCGATGATCAATAGGCTAGAGACAACGGTCTGATACATTCCAAAGATCCAAATTAGTTCCTGATATACAGTATAGGGCACTATTTTTTGTTACACAAAATTTTGCCTAAACAAAGTGTTTCCTTCAATATATATGATATTCTGATATATATTTTGCTAAGATAATGGCGTTGGTGCTACAGAATTTGAACTCCTCGGTTGGAAACTGGACGAAAGTCACAAATCTGAAAGAAGCAGCAGCTTTTTTACGCAGCAGTAGTAGATGATGTACCATTGTTTTAATTTATATTAGTATCGATCAATGTTTACGGCCTGCGCTTAGACATTTTTGTGAGGTCTAACGTAAAAAGAAAGTGAAATGGAATATTTGAAACTCAGTTGCGAGCAAGATATATGGATTACGTCCCTTGGAAAGTTGCGCATAGCATTGGAAATTATGTCAACGACAACATTAAACTTCGCGATTAATAAGCAATCGGAGAATGAATGAAAACGGGATATTTACGTGCAGATCGACGTGATGGATCTGTTTGCCGTCGGACGAATCGGGCGTTCTTCTATGTGACCATAACTCTAAATTTGCAGTCATATGAAAACATTGTAAAAATAACAGGAAAAAATGTTAGTTTACTTTGCCGTCTTAATTATTTTGTGTGTTTGTGAAACCACCATGATGCATCTGCAAGATAGTTGTGTACATAAAACTCACTGGCAGTAACAAAAGTCACATTTTTAGTGAAATACACAAATATCTTCATCTTTTCGCACAAAACACATCTTTGAGGTGCACATGTATTGATGAAAATCTTCCCAAGTCAAGTATTTGAGGTCCATGTTATGAGACAAGGACTGATATGTCCTTGTATGAGCGCGTGGATGTCCTTTATCCTTCGCCGTCAAACCCTACTTTGCAGCTTTCTTTAAGGTCAAATGGGTCAAACGTAAAAATAAATAAGCGTGATTCGTGAAATTACTTGAATTTTGTAGCGTTATCGTGAACTGGATAAAAACATATCGCCATCATCAAAGCGTATGCATATTTTTGTACCGTCATAAGGGTACACCCATTCCTGACCTCTATTTTTCCCAACAAATGTGGAGAAGGACATGGACCAAATACACTTGACTTGGAAAAATGACAATAATATAGCATCACGGTTCTCAATAGTTTCAACTTGTTAACACCATCTCGCTTTTATGATTAAACTCTACCCATAGGTCTTGAGTCAACAATTTTCTTTGCAGGCCAGACAAAAATTGAAGCAGGTGCATAAAATCTGTTTGTAGATGGATTTTTCATTGATTGGTTTGATAGAATATAGTAAAGATAAAAAAACATGCATTTGTTTTTTTATTGTAAGGAGGAAAAAATACAGTATAGTAGTCAAAGTAGTACAGGAGTATTTCAGCATACTGAATTTATTTGAATAGAGGGGAGCCAGAGGGGTCTCATCCCAGATTCCCGACTTTATTTTTTCTAATCCCAAAATCCCTAAGTACAAAGAAACTTAAAGACTGATGAAATCCTGATTCCCGGTGAGTTTATTTCCAAAAAACCTGGGCTCAAATCATAAACATATTGAAAACCCGAGCCTAAAACATCTAATTCCGACATCCAGAAAAGGACCAGAACCCTCTTCATACCATAGTGGGTGATTTTTACAAAATTAAAAAATAGATACAAACATTTTTTTTTATTTTGCACAAGTCTCATAAAAAATTTATTTTACATATAAACACTTTGGTAACGGGTCATTTTCTCTTAATTTATTTTTAGTATTTTTATTTGCATTTAAAATTCAGGTTGGTATTTGTAAAATAAATCTATTTAAATTTGAAAATATAAACAAGGGAAGTTATCAGGAGACTTTAATTTGTGAAATCAGAAAATGAATTTGGTGACCCTACTGTTTTTTTTTTATATTTATTTCTTTATTTTATGATAAAAGTTATCATTGACATGAGATTCCTAGTTGTTCTATTTAAACATATATTGAAATTCCTTGATGAAAAGAAAAGATTTCTATTCACTGTAGTAAGTGACGTCACTATATCTATTCAAAAGTCAATATTGCGTAAACGTCTTTGCGTTTTGCTATTAGAACGTAATCCAATATAGTGTTGCATTTAAAGTCTTGGCACTTTGCAAAGATCTAAGTTATGCATTGTAATGGTTAAATTCCTTACTTAAAAGATGATTTCAAATTCTAGAACTCTAACTCGATGGGTCTTTGACTTGAGACGGTATATGCATATATATTTGTCTAAGAATAGAAACATGAGCGACATATAAATAGGAATAACATAAGTTTCCGTATAAAATATTTATAACAATCGATGCTAATTTTAAAGCAAATTTTCTCGTAACACAGGAGACACAGGCTGATATATTCTCGATATGTGTGCTAAGAAAAAAAAACAATACTATGGTAATTACACTTAGAATGAAACAAAGATATTGTCTTTCTTAATGACATGGAAAGCTAAAAATTGCTAAAATGATTGTGAAAATAAATAACAAAATAAGAACAATTAAATGTAAGACTCTAGAAATATTCTTTTTTGTAGCTATTGAATTTCATTTTGTCATTTTTCTTTGGGCCGGTAGGTACGTATAAATTCAAATGTGGTTGACCAAAAAGTTCAGCATCTTGCAGTTAGTATTTTCTCAATACCCTTTACAATAAATAAATATTGCTTAACTGTAAGATGTTTAACTTTCAAAGTAGCATGTAAAAATGTTTGACAAATTTTGCACACTGCTAGTTGTAAAGATACTTTGTGTGATTTACCTGTGTGAAAGAAAAAAAATCTTCAAAGTATTATATTGTTTGCGCTGTTTTGTCTATTTTCGAAAATCTGATATCGACTCATTTTTCTAGTTGATAGTTTTATCAGATATATATAATATATATATAGTTATACTATAACTAATCCGAGATTTTGACTATCGGAAAATATTCAACGAATGATCGAATAATGCAGTAATTCACAGCGTTTTTCGATCATGAGTTGAATATTTTCGATAATCAGAATCTAGGATTAGTTAAATTTAGAGGTTTATTTTAAGATCCATTGTATGAACTAAGTTTTCGATGTTAATCCGCCGAGACGTTTACTTAACAGCGACGTTGACAACGTCTATTGTGACGACACTTCCTAGAGTGAAATTATGAAAAATAATTTCACAGTTAATTTTCACTTTTATTTCACTGAGAAATTTCAATCTTTCACCGCAATCTATATAATAATATTGTTTATTGAAAAATGTAATATCGTGTCCGAAAAATCTACAACCACTGAAAATGTAATAATGTTCGCGGTGCACTAATTTTCGCTTTTTTTGCGGCTGTCAATAGACTGCGAAAATAAGTACCCGCGAATATCCCATTTGCAGTCAGGAGGTATGTTTTAGTTATTCCTAAAAACCGCGAACATTGATATGTCCAAGTTCAAGAAACCGCGAAAATTAATATATCTACAGCAACTGATATACTGAGTGCCAATGAAAACTCAACACTTAATTTTTTAGATTTTTTTTCCGCATAAATAACAATTTTCAATAAATGGAACTTTCAATTAACTTGAAACTTAACAGTCTTTAGAAAAAACAATCTTCTGCATGACTGATTTTTGAAACCATGCAAACCCCAATACATGGCATGAAATGCAAAAAATGGAGTTTTTCTGCGAATTTACGCATGATTGGGTTTTTTTATTATACATTACAAAGTATAACCCCGTGAAAACATTTTCCCATCTCAAAGTTTTGGAACTGGCTTTCATTTAAATAATGAATGATAGGGGCTTTAAACATTTCCTGGGTCGACTCTAAAAATGCCTTGTTTTCCCATCAACAGGTATTACTTTAGCGTCTAACTTCCGTGAACCACAAGGAATCAGTCTGAAATTTTGTCAGTTTCTTTTGGAACCTTTTGGGAACATTTCAGCAAATTTTCAATTTTTTTTTTTCGAGGTTTAGAATTGAAATTCTCAAAAATCGTAATTTTTTACCAAAAAATTTAAAACATTGCTATTTTTGACAATTTTCAACTCTAAACAATTTGTTGACAAGATTGGAACCCAGAATTTGAAGAATGAGACAGTTTTTCTTAAATTTTTCGTCAGTGTGATTAAAATGTTCAAACAATTTGGGAGTTTTGATTTTGACCTCTTAATCAAAAGTTGATGTTGTTGAAAGTTTTCAAGAGTCGACTTAATATTTTTTGATGCAAAACGTTAAGCAGACACTTACCTTAATAATCTAGCAAAGAGAAATTTTTTATGTCGACATAGAAGATTTCTAAAACATAAATATTAGGTGTTGCGTTTTCATTGGCTCTCAGTATATCGATCACGATATTTAGGCTTAATTTAACTATTATCATTTCAAGTTATCATTTTAGATAAAAACAAAACAAAACAAAGCTTTGAAATTTTAATTTTCTTTGATGCGATTCTGATAAGTGTTCCATAATAAAAAAAAATGTTTGAGAGCATGGATGAAAATGAATGCTGTTCAAAAATAAGTAACTTTCAACGTTTTTTTCCAAATTGGAAGGAAACACTTCGCAGCATGATTGAATTTTTGACACCTTCCAAATCGGTTTGAAGAATCCGTTAAAGCCTAAATTAAGCAATTATGGAATGTCCTACCACATCTACCCTATAAAATGATCTGGTAGCATATTTGAACCCATAGTGTTCCATAATGTAGTTATTTCTGATATTGAAGGAATGGTACTATATTTGGTTTTGAAATTCGGATTTTCGATTATCTATTCAAATGATGGATGATGTTACAATGTTACAGGTGCTGTTAACAAAGCAGAAGATGTTGACCCTTATCGTCTAACGATATGATTTTCTGTGTTCAAGTTTTTGCCATATCTTTGGACTTCGAGTTTTTGAATACCACTATTTGTTCTTTCGGTATTCTACTGCCGTTGTAACAATTGCCTGATAAATACTTGATTTGTACATGTCGTGCATAAACAATATTCCCTAGTGTATGTGCTTAACAATGTAAGCCCCACAAATGGTATGGGAACCTGTTGTCTGTAAGCAATTGTATATCTTTCTTTTATTTCCTTGCTAGTATGTGCAAAAGCTCTGTGATTTTGTGTTACAGAAAAATGGAGTGTTTGGGGTATATTTGATTACCTATATGGTATAAATGAGTGGATAATGGACAACGTTTCAACAGATATACGGAATACCGCTGCGATTGAGGCAGATCTAAAGCATGAGGTAGCAGGCGTAATTGTTAAAATGATTTTAAAAGTGAATATTGATGCTTACGACTATTCTGGATCCCTTAATTCATCTTTAAAGTATACATCAGTTCTAGAAGAAGTACGACCGTCGTCTACAATTGGAAAAGAAACAGTAGTGGATGCTTCAAGCAATGTTGTATTGATTGAAAGAGTCCTCAAAACATGTTTAATTAATAAAACCACCCGCAAGCTCGTGAGATATCCTGGGTGGTTTTTAGATCGACATGTGCATCTAAATGCGACAGGTAAACCAAGAACGTTAACGAGAAATACTACACAAAATATACCTTCAAACTGTTTTCTTTATAAAATAAAAATTCGTTTTAGCGATACTGATAGCGTTGGACACACTAGTACTATTGCCTATGTTAAAATGTGCATGGACTGTGCGTCAGTGGCTGCTTCTGCCCGTTACTTGCACAGTTTTACAGATGATATTTTCAAATATCCTGTGGAGACAATAGAAAATGAATTTTTGCAAGAAACCAAACAAGGTGATGACATTTGTATATATATATGTGGCAAGAAAAGGATACCACACATAAAATAAATTTTCTGCTTAAAACACTGGGCAATACTGCTCTATTTTCTGCATTTTCGTTTTCAATGCAACGTTTTCTTGTGAAATCAAAAATGTAAGCAGCTTAACCAAAAAAAATCGAAAATTATTTGCTCTCTATAATCAGGTGATAAATAGTAAGAATCTATACCGTTGTGGTACGAGCTTTAAAAATATTTCATAGTGAAGATTATGCGTGATTATATAAGTAGCATATCATTTGCGAAATGAATGACAAAGTTTTTTTTTAATTTTTAATGATTATTTCCTTATTTTATTTTTCATATAAAATAGCTAAAATTGTCGTCTATCATTAATTTTCTTGCATCATTCATGCACATTTGTTTTTTTTTTAATAAGGAGAGAGATAGATAAACTCACAAACTTTTAGGTTAATTTCACTGCATCTAAAATGTTTTACCGTCTCAACTTTAAACTATATGAAAGGGACCTAAATGTGTCTTACCTCTCTGTATGCAAATTTAAACTAATCCCAAATAAGCATTTCAATAAGCATTTCAACAGACCCTTTCTTATAGTTGGAGTACGAATATGGACTTAATTATATTCCTGCTTTTGCGGGGCAGTTTATAGTGATCATGGTGCTGATCAATTCGTCCTTTCGTCCTTTCGTTTGTTATTCTGTCCGTCATAGGGGTACACACATTTTGGCGACATTTCCTTCTTGGACACTTAGAGAAAACAAATGAAACTTTCACAGAATGCTCAGTGCATATTGCCACTGTACACCAGGTATTAAATAAACTGCTGCTCCAAGAGCGCATGATACGCCCGTCCACTGTCAAATCGAACTTTATGGCATTGTTGGACCACAGCAAAATTTTGATAGAAAAAAAATCAGAATATATGCCTTACCAAGATGTAGCCATTTAACAAATACAAAATAAATATGTTAAGTTAATGCATAGAAAAGTGCAAAAAAATGAATTTTCAAAAAAATATTAAGTCCAAGGGCCACAAAAATCATTAAACATATACCAAATTTAAACTTAATCATTAATTTATAAACATACAATCATAAACTATATATCAAATCAACATATTTACACATTGTAAAGAAAAGGTAGAGAAACTGATGTTTTTCAAAAATTAACTTAGTCCAAGGGCCCTAACTCTGTACACAATCAACCAATCAGGACTAAACTAAAACTGGATATCAAATCTATATGTCAAGCTGTCACAGAAAAAAAAACTCCAGAGACCTATATTTTTCAAAATTTCACCAAGTCAAAGGGCCATAACTCTGTACAAAATCAACCAACGAGAACCAAATTCAAACATAATCTGTATCTCACCTAGATATACTCATATACCAAATATCAAATCAATATGTCAAGCGGTTACAGAAAAAAATCCCCAGAAGCCTATATTTTTCAAAATTTCACTAAGTCCAAGGGCCATAACTCTGTACAAAATCACCCAACCAGAACCTAATTCGATTTGATCTTTATCTCACCTAGATATACTCATGTACCAAATATGAAATCAGTATGTCAAGCGGTTACAGAAAAAACTCCGGAAACCTATATTTTTCAAAATTTCGCTAAGTCAAAGGGCCATAACTCTGTACAAAATCAACCGACTTGAACCAAAACTGAACTTGATTTATACATCACCTAGATATACTCATATACCAAATACGAAATCAATATGTCAAGCGGTACCAAATTAATCGCCGGAAACCAAAATAGACGGACGGACGGACGAACGGACAGACAGATGGACGGACAAACGGACGGACGGGCGGAGTGTTTACCATAATACGTCCGTCTTCCGACGGGCGTATAAAAATGATATTCTTGGTTGAACTTTTTACTGTCCCCAATACGGGTACTCACTTTGTGGCGACAACTCCTCCTACACCACTTGATGAAATTCAATGAAACTTTAACAGAATGTTCAGTACATATTAAACAAATACTGTAGATGTGAAAATTTTCGCGTAGAGGTAATTTTCGCTATATTCGCGATCAGGAAAAATCCGCAAAAATGTCTCCCACGCAAATGGTTTAGTTTAGAAGACTTGCATGCTAAAGCAAGGACTTGGTCGAGGATAAAAATCTCTGAGCGCAAAAATAACGCCCTCGCGAAATGTTTGTCCAACAAATCGCAAAAACAACATCCCGCGAAAATTTCCACGTTTACAGTAGTTCATGGCACTGAGGGCCATATGACATTTTATCGATCGGTCTCTCACTCCCAAAATGATATATGGACCGGAGCAAAGCTGAGGTCTATATATTATTTTTGGAGTGAGAGACCGGTAATATACTGCCATTTTACCCGAAGTGACATGAACTATTTGTTATATAGACCCCCTTCAAAGTAGCATACGTGTAGTGTCTCTATCAATGAGATTTGTTTCTAAGGGACCTGAATAATTCTTTTACGAGCCTTACGTACTGCAAAGAGCAAACTTTAAATGGTAATTGTATGATACCATCATGGCTCTCAAAACAATTTTGAAAGCATCGATATTACAGTTCAATTAAGTGATGTAGATATATGACCTTTCCGACAAATTATGTCTCCTATCAACCCAGATAACATTCGAACATTTCGAAAACCAAAACTATAGATATGAAAGATTTAAAGATGTTTTAAATGATTCCCAATTAAAATCAATGTTGTTATGAAATGGACATTGGAAACGGGTAATGCTATTTTAATACCTGTTTTTTTTAAATAATCAATTTCAAATCCGGTATATTGCATTAACATAATTAAATAAATTTCAGATTTAATTCATAGATAAAATAAAAACTGGCAAAAATTACGATTGCAGTGTTAGTTGACGTGTACAACTTCCGTATTTTTGCATTATATTGGACCGGACCCGGTCAATATATTATATATTGGACCGGCTTTGTAACAAAGACATATAGAGAAACAATATGGTGAAGTATAATATTGCAAATTGTGCACAAGATTTTGTATGCTGGGGAATATATATGTAGGACTCTAAAGTGCGATGGGTAAGCTTAAAGTTCGATGGCCGCGCTTAAGTGCGATGGTCCAAGCTAAAGTGCGATGGAAATTAAGATCTAGTAGTGGACGCTTAAGTGCGATGGTTCTGTAAAAGTGCGGTGGTTTGCCACTGTGGTAGAGGATAGATTGCGATTGCTCACGCTAAAGTGCGATAGTCCACGCTTAAGTGCGATGGTCATGCTAAAGTGCGATGGTCGAATGACAAAACGAATTAATCACCCAATATTTTTATATTTATCTTTATATTGATCGTAATCAATATGATTATTTATACGAATAATAAGTAGTTGTCAAATGCCGTACAATTTATATTATCATTTACTATTATAGAACGTTGAATGATTTTCCCGAATGTGCGCAAATACGTCAATAAAAGAAATTGCAGCATAATGTGAAGTATTTGTGATGTCGACTTAGACGTTCCGCTGGAAAAGAACATGGCTGAGTTATGCCATATGACGCTTTTTGTTTGCGGGGAAGAGGAAAAAATACAGAAACAAATGAT
This sequence comes from Modiolus philippinarum, assembly GCA_002080025.1. Taxonomy (NCBI): domain Eukaryota; kingdom Metazoa; phylum Mollusca; class Bivalvia; order Mytilida; family Modiolidae; genus Modiolus; species Modiolus philippinarum. The sequence goes on from MJUU01024002.1 coordinate 163,413, forward strand.
TTTTACAAGAACTATTTTATATGAAAGATATAGTAGGCATTTGAATGACAAAGAGACGTGTGCAAAATAATGATAAAATTCCAGAGATGAGTGCAAACTAAAAAAAAATAATAAAAGGAGCGACTCAGTATTCAGAGGACCCTGTCCAAGACAGGTTAATACTATCTACTGATACCCTAACACTTAAAAACTCAAACTCTAACTCGGTAACTTCGGTATTTAATTATTTGTTACCACTGGGTCGATGCCACTGCTGGTGGACTGTTAGTCCCCGAGGGTATTCACCAGCCCAGTAGTTAGTACTTCTGTCCTGACCCGAAAGCCGATTCTATTTGGGACCTTACAATATCTATTTTTTTTTGTAAATTTTGTTGAAAACTAAGGAGTATCTCCCTCATGCAAAGCTCTGTCCTTAGCTGATTTTGGCTATACTTTAGATCAGATTGGTTATTTGTTCTCTATCAGTTTTTAAACATCTTTTGATTTTATTGCCTTTCAAACGTTTAGATTTTATCTGCACTGAAGAGAAATAAGTTGCCGAAATGCGCATATGCAGAAATTAAATTCACAGTAACTTCGGTATTTAAATTATTTCATAACCTAAACCCTAACTTAAGCCAAATGTTATAAATCGCCAATCTAAAGGATTTTGTTCCCTAAAGTATTATTGGGCCTTTATGTTAGAGCATTGTCGGAACACATTGGTTTCAAGATTTGATCCCCCTTTTTGGATTTTTTTTTTTTGAAATAAGGACACAACTTTCAGAAAATGATGAAAAATTGAAACTCTTCTGTTTCCTGGACCCTCATTTGAACATCCTCTTTTTTCAAAGACTGGATCCGTCAGTGGATTAGAGTATACTAGTGTTTTTCTATACTTGAGTCCATTTGTAGAATTACCCAGGTTGATCCGGAGTAAAACCACCTCTTTTTTCTTGCAGAATTGAGGCAAAATTTTGGGAAAAATATCCTAAAACCGTCCGTTATCCATTATAAAAAGTCAAATCTAGTATAACAAAGGACTAACTATGCACGAGGGTGAAACTCCATAGTAGCGAGCATTTCTTTTTAATTTAAAGATATTGGAAGGCGCCAAGTAAATTCGGAGTTCTGGTCAGCATCGAAATACTGACTACTGGGTTGGCTAATACCAATAACCCAATAGAGGCATTGGCTATAAATATTACAAAATTCCGAAGTTACTGTACATTTAGTTTCTGCATATGGTCTTCTCAACAACTTGTCTCTTCATTGCAGATCAATTCAAAACATTTTGAACACCATAGTCAAGCTCTACGTATCCAATTATCTCCTTATTCAAGGAAGAATAGTAGTAATGGAGCATAACGACTACATTATTCGGCTCAAATATGACAGCAATTCACATAACAATTGTCTCAACATTATACTCAGTCAGTGAAGACCATTGCATTTAGCGTTTTTGACATAACACTGAAGTTTGACATCACAATGTATATCTCTGTTCACTGTGCATAGGAAATAAACTGATTTAGACTATATTTTTTCTAGCCGAAATTTTAGTTGTTTCAGTTGAATGATGTATAAAGAAAGTAAATGTTTAAATGCTGTTACAGTGAGATAATGATAAATATTTTCGGATGTCAAGTAGATTTTCAATATACACATATCATTTACAAAGCTTCTTGGAAAGCAAGTATCCGTTTTAAAAGGCTCCATCTTAAGGCAGCACCATTTGATTTTCTGGGGGTGGGGGTGGGGGGGGGGGGCGCTATGGAGTTTTACCCCAAGTCAATTTTTTTTCACCTAGAACAAAAAACTTGTTTTTTTTCCATGGCCAATCATAAACACATTATTTTTTTTCAGCATATATTGAAAACAATCTTTTTTTCCACCTCACTGCTGCACCGCATCCTTTACATATACGGCATGGCTTTTCCTGTACGATGGAGGAGGGATGGCTTCTGTTGTCTTTGAAGACCACTATCTGCCATGTGATATTCATGCAACCCATCATACAGGTACCAGACATTCTGCATTCTGATGGAGCTGGTAAAGTGGCCACCATTTCCATATGTTACAGCAGTGAGAGTATATCTGAAATTAAATATTCTATAGTTAAAATGCTGGATATATTTGGAAAAAAAGACCTACATATATTCAGACCTACTTGTATATAATAAAATAAACTGCATGTATATAACAGATTAATATATACCGTACTGTATCTGTTTAAACGGGTCCTTGTACATTTTTGAAAATAGTGTATTGTGTCTATTTTATCATATTTTATTATAATCCCATGCACACTATGGAAACAGCTATAAAACTATTTTAATGTGGAAAAGACATTATCGGATTTTTTCATTGTTGTTCAGTTTCTTGTATTCAGTTTTCTTGTTTGGTTGTGCATTATTAACATCTAGTCAAGTGCCAAGATGTATGTTACTTCTATTTTTTTCCTAATAAACCTGAAGTTTTTGCTTTATTATTGCATATATAATAGAAGCATCAATAGCAGATACACCACATCTTAAAATACCATTGAAATTTCATATCGATTAACTGATTGACTGAGGGTTGCTTATAAAGTTTTAAAATGGCAGATTTGTATGCACATCAGGACGAGAACAAGTTAAGTAGGCCTGTAAAGGGATGCCGACAGGAAAAACAGATGAAAATATTGTGACCGCACTGCATGAGCTGAATACTTTCATACAAATTGATCTTCAGATAATGAGATAAGGGATTTTCACTGGTATTTTAAACTGTAAATGCTAATAAAAACCGCTAACGGTCAAGTGATCTTTTGTGAGTTCGTCATCACTGTTTCTTTCAATCTCTGTACAAGTTAATTCTCAGTACACCAGACTCGTGCTGTTTCAGATTAATATATCAGAATAAGGTAAGAAAAGACAGGACTAATATTTTGAAATCAGACTTCCTCAAGTGTACAGTACAGAAAATGTGTTACAATGATAAATCACCGTGATAAATTATGGTACCACCCTTTTTAGTAATAGTACTATAACTTTCCCCCTTTTTTACCAATCTCTCCTTTGTTTTGCATTTAAAGTGGTAGCAGTTACATTCTAAATGCAAAAGAAAGTAAGGAGATTGGTCAAACAGAAAAAGATATAGCAATACCACTATTAAAGAAAGGTGCTTCAACTTTCAACGTGATTTATCATGGTAAGGTAATACCCGGGGGGGGGGGGGGCTACTTGCTATTACTTAGGTAGTATGAGTGTGCCGCAGGAATGGGTCATGTTTTTGCGATCAGTTTGTCTTAAACAGGGTATCTTTTTCACCCTTGCGGTTTTGAAAAGGGTTATAATTTTCACATATTGCCATCTGGAAGATAGTTTTAGTATATTTACTATGTAAAACAACAGTTAAATCTAGTATCCAGCTGTATCAGATTTATTCTATGTCCACCGAAGGCTCCATTTGCTATTTTTCTTAATAGGGTGTTGATTTTGGAAGTGAGTACAGTCTTAGACAGGGTATATATTTTGTCTCTTCTGTCTTAAACAGGGTGTGTTTTTTCATATTTTCTGTCTTAAACAGGGTCCCTTTTTCTAGGGCCATCGGCAGAGTATTACCAAAAATATTGGCAAGTAGCCCCCTAATACCCTTTCTGTATTGTATTTGAAGTTGTACTGTGAAAATTCATAGTAAACTATTTGGGAACCGTTGCAGTTTTTATTAAGAAAATACAAACCTGGTCATTTTCTGTCTCAGTGGAAGATGTCTTTGGATATTTGGTTGTCTTCTTCTGTCCACTCCATACACCTGCAGTCACTATTCTTCAGCAGTCTTTTTTTTACTTTTGATCCTTCACAACAATCTATTTTTTTCGTCCTATTTTTAAATCATCCTTTTTTTTCTTACTTGCCCTAGAACAAATTATTTTTTTCCCCACTTTCAAGAAGCAAACTTAAAAAAAAGAAAAAATCCATAGCCCCCCAGAAAATCAAATGGTTGCTGCCTAACTGTTTAGTAATAGTTTTCAAAAAGCATGTTACAGTACAAGCCATTTACCATTGTTTGTATGAATATTTATGTAACTTTGACAGTGTCACTGTTTTCATTTCTGGTCAAAGTTCCAAAGGAAAGCGAAACAGATTAACGATTTTTTTTTTAATTTCGACCTAATGATCCCTTAATATATAATATGGGAGTAAATAAACACAAGCAATATACTAGTGCAATTGTCTTCATGTCTGTGACGTGCAATGAAACCTACAGAATGAATTATCGTACTGCCGTTCTTCCCCTGCAATGAAAAATGCCCATGGTGAATAAAATATCTACATCTGCATTAAAGGTTCGGTTGATGTATACAATCTTGCACATCTTATATTACTTTATATGCAGTAGAAAATGTTTGCCACGATATTACTTTGTATGCAGTAGAAAATGTTGCCACGATATTACTATGCAGTAGAAATGTTTGCCACGATATTACTTTATATGCAGTAGAAAATATCTGCCACGACATTACTTTATATACAGTAGAAAATGTTTGCCATGATATACCACCGTCGGAAGCTCGAAAAAGAGAATATCCAGAATTGTTAAAATCAGTGCTGTGTTAAGTGGGTCTCAATGGAGTATGAGAAGGCAGTGGGGTTGTCCTTTTTAGCAACCGGAAAACGGGATCGTGACAAAAAAAAGTTAATGATAAGACGGGAAAGTATGTAGAACTTGAAAATTTAGCCGATGAACAGAAAAAAACGGCCTCTTTAATAAAAGTCTTTATAAGATATTTCCCTACTTTTGAAACGGGAAAGTGGGGAATAACTGTCAGGATTTCGGGAAAGGATTTCAAATTAGAATAATTAGAAAACTATATAAAGAAATTCGAAATTTCTAAACCAAATCTTTGTTAAACATCTTTCATCATTTCGGTAACGGTGTCCATCATTGTACAAACATTGTCTTTTTTATTTTGTAAGCATTACAGGGAAGAAATCTAAATAACTCAACAATGAAAAAGACATATTTTTATATAATTTTTTTTACAGATAATTGATTGACATACAGATAAACACCCTTTATTCGATATAGATGAATAGTCATGAATATCAATTGAATTGAATATGATAGGCGTACGATTGATTGACAGATAGCACAAAGATCGTGCACATTGTTTGCTTAGGTCTTTTTATGAAACGCGCAAGTGTTTCGAATTTTGCTGTTTCAAAGGTACCTTTAACATAAATTTGTCTAACAGTGATAGTGAAGAAGGGGATACACGAATGATATTTCATGCCTCAGTTGCATCATATGGATTTCAACGCACTATTGCCCATTCTCTTGACTCCTGACACTGATGTTATCGTTCACCTTATTACTGGTTGCAATTCAACTGGTTGCCTTGAAAACAAGGAAATGTCAAACCTTTGGGCACTGTTCAAATCAAAATCTATCGACATTTTCTTCTCTCGCCCCGAGCTGTCTACACTTTCCTTAGATTAGATCACATATACTTTAGAACAGTATGTCCTGCGTATTTACAACGGATCTCCAATAAGTGCAAGTTGAGACCAGATGCGGTATAAACTATTTGCAAAAAGGGGTCACAGAGTGAGCTTCTACCCCAAACCAGAACGCTCTTTAATTTGGCTATTTTCGTTGCAGCCACATACTGCCAAATCAAATCCAGGTGGTTGGGGGCGGAGAAAAAGTGATAATGGATTACTATACTAATAACGCTTGAACTAATGCCTAAACAAATTACGAAAATGGTCAAGTCTGGTTTCAAATCCTAAAATTGTGCAATTTGGCGTTTTTTAAAGCAGCTGATTTAGGTTGTACTGAAGCTTGTTTGTGTGAAGGTGGCGAGAATTGTCACAACATTTACGAGAACAATTGTGTGGGTGGTAACAATTTTTCATCCGATGAAGAATCAGACAATAAAAATGATCCAACCTAGCATGGATTGACGGGTCCATATATACACTATTGTAAAGTTTAGTTATCACCTCACTCTCTTTTTCTGGATAATGATCAATGTCTCCATTCCCCGCAGATTTAATTTCAGCCATAGCAGTTTTTGTATCTGTAAATTCGGTGAAATTTCTTCAGGAACGGGGGACTCTTAAGATATCTAATAATGCGTGTCTTGTGTTTGTTAAAGCAGTAGCTTTGTTAAGTTCTCCTGTTTTTGTGCGTACATTAATGTAGAAATGGGCATTTGTTTCTGCTAGCCGGAATTCTCCGAAAGATTCAAAATTTGTTTCCATGTTTTTCTCCTTCAATTAGGTTCTTAATAAATTTGCTGCCGATTTGTTTGCTTTGTTCGTGTTAGTAGGAACTCAATTCTGTCTTTAAGCGATGTTATCTTCCTCGGAATGAGAAGCAAAACGCTTCACTGATTTGGGGTGTTATTAAACTTGTCTATTAAATATTATCTGATGTAATTCATTTCTTCTCTTCTGGTTTTTTGAAATGCTATAGATATATCGTTTTTCGAATATTTTTTTTAATAACTGTAAATAGATTCCTCTGTATTAATAGAATATAAATAAATATTCTTGATACAATCAAATCTTGATCAGAGTACTGATAACACTTAAAAGATGAAAACACAATAGTTTAATTATAAATGTTTATAGAAAAGGGGGTGAAAATTGTTTGGATAATGATTGGAGTGGGTTATTTCGGTGACTTTTGTGTATGCATCCAATTATAGTCATCATTTGTTGTGATTTAACTTTTCAATTGATACAAATGTACCAGAATTTTTTACTACAGAAACACATCAACTATTGTTGAATGTGGTAAATGTTCACTCGAGGGGCTTAAGTGTTTCAAAAAACACATCTTGTTTCTTCTGATATAGACATGCACCAACTTGAAATTTTAACAAATTTTAGAGGTTAACCGAGTCAAAAATGGCGAGGCAAGTGTTCCATGGAACACCCATCATTTTCATTTTACTCTAATTTGCTTGGCCTTGGCTACATTTAATTGATGTTCAGTTGTGCTTTATACCTGTCCTCCCATAAAAAGAGTTCAGGTGGGAGGAGGTATATAGAATTCTTTTTCTGAATTAATTGTCATGGTTCACTGAATATGCATAAGATGTAGAGCTTTATCTCAATAACTACTGATCAGAGAAGTGGTACAGTAAAAATAAATACATCTGGCATGCAATCATAATTCAACAAGCATTATTTTGAACAACAGATTATTTCCAGAAAAATAAATCAATACATTTATTTGTACAGATGATTATGTTCAATATAACTATAATTACATACCTTGTAGAATTGGGATCGAAAATCGAAGAATAAAAGACAGATGTAAATAAAATGTAGTCATGATTGAATCATTTGAAAGGTAATAAATGGGAAAGGTATAGTTTTTTTATAAAACATGTTGAACCTTTGTCTTTAATTCCCTGGTTTCTACATGTTCATATTCGGTATATCCGTAAACCTGGGCCAACACCTATTCAGTATTTTGTGGGACGGTATCAATAATTAAAAAGTTACATCTCTTTTGATCTTACAATGTGAATGGTATGGGATACATACGAATAACTTGTCAGTCATGAGACTAAATAAATTAATAAAAATTAATTGAGGGTTCAAAATAACTGCTTTTTTGGATTTCTTAAGTATTGTTTTAATCCTCCACTTGGTCATTTTTGTCTCGCCCGCGACAAAAAAGTCGCGGAAGCGAGACTTAGGGATAACGTTCACGGCGGCAGAGGCGTCAACAATTGCAAACTATTGTAAATTAATAAGTTTATGTTACTTGTAGGTCCATAGTTTTTGATCTGCAGTTGCACTATTATGGGTACAACTCCTTAGTCATGCATGAACGATCAAATTAAGTTTTAAGCAAGCAGTTTGTACAGCCTATAACAGTAGTCCTAATTATTTGATATTTGACATGCAGTTGCGTCTTGGGGAGTACATACCAATTCCTCGCCTGGATGGCCCTGGCCCCTTAGTCACGCATGAACGATCACATTTAGTTTTCAGCAAGCAGTTTGTTCAGCCTATACCAATCGTCCTAGGCACTTGATATTTGACATGCAGTTGCGTCTTGGGGAGTACATACAGATCCCTTGCCCAGATGGTGGCCCTTGCCCCTTAGTCACGCATGAACGATCACATTAAGTTTTTAGCAAGCAGTTTGTACAGCCTATACCAGTAGTCCTAGGCACTTGATATTTGATATGCAGTTGCGTCTTGGGGAGAACATACCATTTCCATGCCAAGATGGTGGCCCTGGTTCCTTAGTCATGCATGAGTGAACACATAATTTTTTTCCAAGGAAATTGTAAACACAGTTGAAGATTATATGTTATTTTTATTCCTGCTGCAGTAGATAAATTTGCAAATTAAGGCGATGCAAGGGGCGGGCAAGACATGTCCTGTTTCCACAGTTTATTTTCTTTTTGGCCAGATATTCTTGGAAAAAAACCGGAAAATATTGATTTTCCTCCGTTGTGCCTTTGTTGTGGCACCTGCCGACAAGGGAAACTACTCCTTCAAAAATAGCTAAATGAGTGTGTGGTCCCGTCTTATGAAAATCGGGAATTAAGCCACTGCACAATACAATTGTTCCAAATTTTCTAAGCATGGGATGGTGGCTAAAAAAAGAGATAAGTGTGGCTGGTTTCTAATTTATTTAATGGCTATTACCATTTTCTATTTTTGAAAAAAATTGTTCTTATGGCCATCAAATATTTGTTTAACATATAATGGCCATTAATTAAATTTATTAAGACATTAAATATTAAATTTCCACGAATTTCGTACTCATGATTTAATGGCCCATTACTAATGCACAGTTTTATTGGGTTTTTAATGGCTGTTAACCTATTATTTATCTGATGGCTATGATATTTTTCCCTTTTATTAATGGTTATTACTTTATAGTTATTTAATGGCCATAAACATGATAAATAAATTTTATAGTAATGGCCATTGAATTTGTTTCCCATTTAAATGGACCAAGTCTAATGACCATCATTCAGTGCCAGTTAATGGGATAATTAATGGCTTTAAAACTATCTTTAATGGTTTTGTCATTTAATTGTAGCAATTAATTTGGATGTTTTAATGGGTTTTCATTGTTTTTCATGGGTTTACTTCATTGTGTGTTCAAGGTGTATTCATGGGGTATGATGCAGTAGTGTGGATGAGGAAAATATGTATTTGTATTTTTTTTTTGCAATGTGATATTCAGCCATCAAATTGTGTCAAACAATTTACAACCTCAGAAATATTTGAAATTTTTAAAATTTGATGCAAAAATTAGCAAATCATAATCCACAAACTGGAATGATTATGCAACAAATTGAAATAAATTAAACTATATTTATTACTGTAAACCGGGCAATTTTCGCGCCGTCTTTTTTCCGCGCTACATTAACAGGATGTTAGCTCGCACAGTATTGAATTCGCGCTGCCAAATTGTTGATCATTGACTTCAATAATACACAAGTATATTCACGCCGTTTTATTTTCGCACTTCCATTCCAAACGCGAAAATCGCCAAAATAAAACTACGGCGAAAATTTCCCGGTTAACTGTACCACAAACAGCAAAAAAACTGTACATCCATGAATATTATAATCTTAGAATTTGTATAATATGTCAATAAGTATAGAAAACTAGAAAATAAGATAAGTACACATCGCATTTCAGATATAAAGCACATGATCAGTTATTTTTTATGGAAAATAAACAGATATCTAATATATATATCAATGTTTTCTTTTTCATAATTTGCTTCGATTTCTCAAAGCTCGTTCGCTACATATAAATCCATTTCCTAAACCAAAGAGTTCTTGTAGTCCAAATCCCTTCATGACATCGGAAATAATATTTTTATCTGTGTCTGTAGGATAAATGCAACGGATACATATTTGGCTTTGAATATTCCTAAATATGTTATTTTTATAATGCAGAATTAAATGTTCCCGTAAATTGACACAATCAATTTGTCCATAAAAATCAACATTCCAAACCAATCCAATAGGAGCACGATAAACAGTCACAAATGACAATAATTCATGTCCATATATGTGAAAATTTGAAAGTGCAATCGTTGTTCTTTCAGTTTTGATCAAAACAGCATTCGATGGAATTAGTCTATACGGTATGAAATTAACAACAATTCTACTCTCTGGGAAGAAAGTATAACAAAATATTTTATTCGACATCAATTCATTAAATCTCTCATAATTGATAAGTTCAATGCACTTTTGGGTATATATTACCTGTGACAATTCTGTACTGCACTGACCGATAAAAGAACTGAAATTCTGTCAAAGATTAAAAGAAATAAAAAGAATTATCTCCAAAATAAAACCTTTGCAAAAGATAAACATGGCGAAATGAAAAATAATAATGATAAACAGTGCTAATGATATGATATGGTATAGAATATACATGTTTTTAATGTATTTACATATGCTGTTTTTTCTTTCCTTTTTTTTTGGGGGGGGGGGTTTGAGAAAATTAAGCTACGTGAACCTTTTTTCTATTCAACTAGAATAAATTTCTATTTAATAATGTAATAAGGTAAAATTCAACAAATCCACGATGGTTTTTATTGGATCCGTGCTGTTCATCTTTATGTGTGTGTCTTAATTTTTTCTGTCTATCTGTGCTGTACTCATGTTGTGTCTCTGTTTCTTTGTGAATTCCAATGTTACCATTGTCCTTGGAGTATTCATTTTCGATTGACGGTCCTTGACGTAAACTTCAATTGAAAGTGTTTAATGACCTTCATTGAGAGATTAAAATCATAAAAACTACACAGTAGATTCTCATTGGCACCTGTAAAGGCTACATATGAGTCAATATATGTCAGCAAGGGACGATACCATTTTTCCATATTTTACTCGCTACACGACAAGATCAATAAAAATACAATACTAACGATTTCAGTTTCCTTATCAAATACATAAGTGTAGTCATCATGAGATGAAGGTGTAGAATTTGGATTATATATTAGACCTCTAAGATGTGTAAGTTACACATTTAACAACGACAGTAGAATACCGTAGAAGTGGGGAAGTGGTTGTGATAAATACAAAAATCGAAGTCCAGAGACATGACAAAACGGCAACAGAAAAAAAAAAACAAAGACAAAACAAGGACGTGAGACAGCCGCAATGTCCGGTATAAAAAGACGGCATAAAGAACTTAGACACTCATAGTGTGATATCCCATAAGAAAAAGGAAAATCTCAAAATACAAAAATATGTAAATGCCTTTTTCGGCTTGTGCAAGGCAAAGACAAATATTTATACTATAACTAATTGGACGTCGTGAATATCAATAAAAATTTCACGAGTGCCGAACAACGCAATAGGATTAAACGAGTTGCGGTTCTTTGTTCCGCAACGAGTTTGATCCACTGCGTTGATTGACACAAGTGACATTTTTATTGATATTCATGATGGTCGATTTTTCAACAGACGATTGCAATTCCACAAACTTTGCACCTCTTTAAGTCGATCTGTTTCTACACTCTTATGAGGTCAAAGTTGAAGGCGGTTCACTAGCAGTCCATTAGCCTTGACAGTTCATTTTATTAAGCAGTTTCCTAGACTTCACAGTTTAACAAACAAAAACTGTAATGTTCTGAATTGAATAGAGAATAGTCAAGAAAATGACAATTTTGCCTAAAATTAATGGGGGATGGGTACAAAAAAGTTTGTGTTTTGGACCGCACTGAATACTTGCAGTACATATATACATGTAAACAGATGGCAAACGCTTAGCTGAGCCAAATTGAATCGCTGAGTTAAAGTCTTAGGATGTGATATTATCGAGAACATCTTTCCACTGAGGAATTTGACCACTACAATTTGAGTGACACGCAACACTTCATTTGAATTTCACTGTTGCATATACGGCCCTATTTCGATGAATTTACATCTCGTCAGTGCAACTCAGATCTAAAAATTGGAAAACCGCTGCCGAAATACCACTTCCTCGGAAGGGTGTACAAGACTGGAGATTGGCTGGTAAATTTCCTCTCCCTACCCATTTATCCCCGTGATTGATGGATCTCGCTGTAGCAGACGGGAGGGAAAAAATCCAAAGTTCCATATTAAATTTCTACTGTACTCTGCTCTATGAAATGAAATGAAATAAAATGCAATAAATAACTAGTGAGAATACATGAACCAAAACAAAAACTGAGAAGTCTTTGTGTGTCATCCAAAGGATGGGCAGGATGAGTTGACGTTTTTTTGTCAATCGATAATTCCCAAAACTCAGCTAAAAGGCGGAATAAGCTCCAAGGATCCTCTTGATGAAGAAAATACTTGTCGTGTAGAAAATTCAAATATAACGTCTAACAACAGCGACAACTTTGAAATCTTATTTAATCCTCAGGACAAGCATGTAAATATGCTTATACAGGTCTTGAAAAATAAATTATATGCGTCTGAAATCAAAGCCCAACTGAGTTAAAGTCTTAGGATGTGATATGTCAAAAATCAAAATCCAAGTAGTATGCATATATTTGATAGATGCACAATCAAGCTGTAAAATTAAAACTTCCTTACTGGAAAACTGTAGCAGGAGTTTTTAGTACAAATAATGTATTATCTTAGTTATTTGGTATAAAAAGGAAACATATAGACAGAACACATGGAATCATACACACAGATGAACAGCACGGACATAAATTAAACCAATGTCTGAGTTCAGGTGGACCGGTAAAGTAAATATCCCCTGCTTTTGATAAGTCAGTCGTCCTGTTGAAAATGCATTTCCAGTTGTGAAAACAACAATCTTTGTTTTTTAAGGGAAATTCTGTTTTCATCTTGGAAACAGATATCCTATAGCAGTCCAATAGATCGTTGTGTCCAACGACAAACTCCAAATGAATGAAATGTGTAACATTCTCTTGCATAAGTAGCCTATTTTTGAATTCTGTAGAATAGCGAATAAGATCAGAGATGTAGACTACATATCCGAACGCTTATAGGATGATGCTACAAAGAAAATGGATGCTGATTACTCGAAAAGTTAAGTTCCGTTTGTCATTCAGCTTAAATTGTGGTCTATCGCTGTTATCAATTGAAGGATGTCAATGTGGAAGTGTATTTAGTATCCTTAATTTTGAGCTGGTTTGAATGGATCAGATGAAGTGAAGAAAATAGATCGACTTAAAAAGTAGCACAGTGTGTGTCTATTGAAATTATGTTATTCCGTTAAAAAAGTCCTCCAAACTTTAATACTTTAAACATGTCTGTTTATTAATACTCTGGGCAATCGTAAATACAAGCTGCAATATCTAAATTTTACAAAATTTTGTTTAAAACTAAGGAGTATCTCTCATGCATAGCTCTGTCTTTAGCTGAAGAATTTTGGCTTTTCTATTCAGATCACCTTATTTGTTCTCTGTCAGTATTTACACGTTTTTCGGTTAATCGACTTCCAAATATTTTGATTTGTTCTGCTCTGATGAGACATAAGTTGTCGAGATACGCATAAGCAGAAAATTAATTTACAGTAACTTCGGTATGTTGTTATTCAAAACCAAAATAATGGTCCAGAGAATTTATAACAACAGAATTTAAAGTGAATCGGTTCGTTAATGTAACAAAATTGTGAACAACCCAACAAAATTACCAGCGAATGAAATTGACCTTTACTGCATGTTGCTTAGGATTGTTGATGACTCCTTGTGCAGAATTTATCTTCTTACCTTCAAAAGCAACTTTCTTTTATTGTTTTATTCCAGAATGTATTTTTTGTTGTTAATTTAAATCGTGTATTTTTTCCTTTGCTTACTAGAAAAAAGAAGGGAAACGTGGAATGTGTCAAAGAGACAACGACCCAAAGGGGAGTAATAACAACTCAAAGCCACCATAAGATCTTCAATGAACGATGAGAAAACCCCACACCCAACGACAGGTCGGAGTCGGCCCCTGAATAAAGGGTAATCAAGTTCAGCGAAATAAACATCATCCTTGACTCCTATAGACATAAAGTAAATTAACTAGAAAAAGACAAGACACAGAAAGGCTTAATAAATTCCCTGACTTAGGACAGGCGCAAACCTGTTGCGGCGGGGTTAAACTAGTTTTATTGGGCCCAAACCTTCCCCCTACAGCAAATGTGATGAATCAAAAAACAATCGTTACAACAGTACTAGTATATATTTAAAATAAACATAATTTGTATACCCTAAAACAAAAATAGATGTGTGTTACATTTGATCATAAAACCTTTATCTAATCAAAGGAACTAATTATTTATAGTGCTGAATATGAATTTGAGTTTACCTTTTGTAAAAGTGTGTCTTCTTTTCCAGTGTTAAGCCTCTTTTGAACTCTAAATATCCCCATTACAGAGATAAATGCATGGTAAGATAAAACAGGTCTACTCGAAAATAATTTCTCCGAGTGTAGCATCAGATAACGGTAACAACCATGTCCTTCAAACTCTGTTCGTGTCCTACTGCCCAAAGTTATCACTGTTTTGCCGTTGTCCATAAAATATAATAAGACAAAGCTAACCTGGAAAAAATTCACAACCAAACTTAACATTACTCGTTGGCAATATGCGACATACACTTAAAAACACTTCCGAATGTGTTGAATAATTTCATATTTAAAAATCAATTGCCTTAGTTGAAATAAAACATAATCCAAAGACACTCCATTCACGACCATAAAAATGCATTATACCCATGAACAAAAACAAGTACTGATAAAAAGTTTTCTGATGACATTCTTTTAGTTTCTAAATTTCTAAGGTAAATGCCCCTCTAAACTGTTTTGAAACAACGGTAGTAGAATGCAGAAGAACAAAAGAGTAGTATTAACAAAAATCGAAGTCTAAAGACATGGCAAAAACAAGGACACAGAAAACAATTACGTTAGACAACTACAAAGCACCAAATTTAAAAATACAGCATTCAAAGCCAAGGCACTTACAGTATGAGCTCATATCAAACTGAAAATGAAATCAGATGCTCTGGAATTGATAGCATGTCCTGCTTTGTTAGCAGCATCTGACACACTGTAAGTAACTCGTCCTAGAAAAAAGTCAAAATCGGTACTATTTGAACATAAGTTTCTCTTTTCACAAGAAAAAAAAGTTGAAACATTTTTAATTTCAATGTCAATTTCTCATTAAAAAGATAAAATATAAAAATGTTTTATAAAAGAATACAAAAATGATAAAAACAATGAAATTTTCACTTTTGTTCTCCTACCTATATGATCCGGTAAAAACACTGTTGTTTAAGCGTAGGCAATACAAATTCATGCAAAGCTATTCTGAAAAGACCAGAAATTTTTGTTTTCGCACATATTAAAAATGATGCTACTTGAAATGAAATTTTGTGAAACGAAATAATCGACATTTCAAAATTATATAAAAAAATAAAACAGAATCGATATTGCTGAAATATCCGGGCTAATCAGCATTAAACATGCGATGCATGTTCTCTTTTGTTAAGCTGGTGTTAAGTTTATCAAAACAAAGATAATAATACTTGGACATATGCTTGCTTCCGTCAATATAGCCATATTGCGTAAAATATAGATATTGTGTTATCTCAAAAGCCAATATTCGTATTCAGATATATTATGCAATGTCATTTTACATTCCCAAAAACTTCGAGTGAGAAATAAGGTGCTTGATTAAGAGAATAAAAAACAAACTTACAAAGACATCTCCATGTATCGCTGCATAGCCTTCCACATTTGTCATATTCATCCAAACATGAAATAAATCTGGTAAATAATCCGTTCCTTTGTATATGTCGTTATTAGAAAGTATTCCCATAACCTTGTCATAATCTCTGATGGTGACTTTTTCTATCCTCACTTTATTGTCAGTCATTCTGAGGAATAAATGGGTTGTAACACAGATAATAAAGCGAAAACGTGAACAAATTCATTTGTAATATATTGCCATATGGAATCAGAAATTAATGGAAAAAAAACAAAACAAAACAAAAAAAAACAAAAACAAAAACAAAACAAAAAATATAATAAAACAAAAATAAAAAAAAAAAAAAAACAAACAAACAAAAACAAAACAAAACAAAACAAAAAACAAACAAATAAAAAAAATAAATAAAGAATAAAAAAACTCTTGTTAGTAATTTGAGTTTTACGAAATTTTATCAACACCCTTAGGAAGTAGGAAAAACTCAAAATTAAAAACAGTGTCAATATGTAAGCTATCGCGTTTAATAGATATTGAATTCTATAATTGCAATATCAGTTTCCAATGATTGGAAGATCAGTTATGAAAAAATAAAATAACAAATAAATACCGAGACAACAACATAAAAAAGAAAAAAAAAGAAAAAAAAAAACATTAATCAAGAAAAGATGGCAATATATTAAATACAAAATGTCAACTGAAATAAAGAAAATGAATTTCACAGAAACTAACACAAACACTAAAAAGAAGCACTAACAATGAATAAAAAAAAACAGTTTTTATCAGATGCTATGACCAAGTAGAAGTGATAGGTAGTTCTCAATAGTATCACAAGCCCAATCGTTTACTACTTAGGTACTTGTCTGTAATCGACCGTTTGAATATCTACAGCATATAGATATTAGAAATTGGTTAAAACATTTCTACCCATGTCTCATCATTGCTTAACAAAAATAATTACATTCATTCTGCTTCGTATGGAAATCTTCGTATTTGATTGGTTACAAGTACTTCCGAACATTTCCGTCACTTTTTTTTCAGTCAATAGAACTACATCAACTCTCGACTCCTTGACAGCGATAAAAGTAAACAAACACGGCGGAGTGATCTAAACAAGGAAATGGTGCACCATCTGATCAAAGATTTTCATTAAGTTGCGGAATGCAATTCTAAGTATTGAATGCAATAACCACTGGTTATTTTAACACAAGTACAACTTACCTTTTTTTCCAAACAAAATGGTAAAATTTTATAAATCTGCTTTCAAAACAGAAATAAGATATATATTACACACTTGATGTATTTGTTTTTAAAGTGAGTAGTTCCAACTAATTACTAAATAACTTTTTGTATATAGCCGATGAGGTATGTATTCAGATAGAGGTAAATATTATTGATCATTATTGATAACAGTCATACTAATTCCTTCTTTGGTTTTTAATTTCTATTTTAATTTAGCATCTTTTTATTTTAGGATAATGTTGTTTGCAAAGTATTTTTTTGCTTAATCATATAATCTTACCTTTCAAGTTACCGAACGATACCAAAAATTATTCTTAACACTTCGAAATGTATATTGATACGAATAGATTTTATGGTAATACTGTGAAAGTACTTTTATTCGTGGATGCCAATTTTCGTGGATTGCAGACAAGTCGTAAGTTCATGGGTTCTTAAATTCGTGGTTTGAGACTTTCCACAGTGCAAATCAACGGGAGATTTGTATTTCGTTGGGTATCAAATTTCGTGGTTTAAGTCGACCACGAAATCCACGAAAATTGGTACCCCACGAACAATAGTACTTTCACAGTAATATTTTTTAAAAAATGTAAGAAACTGAACAACGAGCGTCTCGATACATTTCTTGTTGTGTGTTAAACCATGGGTTTGACAGGGAAAATTATTGCCTCATGCAGTACACTTCTGTTAATTTCATTGTGTATAATAGCACGAGTTAAGTGCAAACGATATACTGTTTAACAGTTTAAAAAGAAAAACAAAAAGAGTTCAGTAGAAAATTTAAGCGTAACAATTACACATCAATCATTTTATAATATGATCCATTTAAGTTGAAGATAAGACGTAGCGATTGTAAGAACACTTTGCCAATTAAGTTTATGTTTGTTGACATTCCCGCATCCATGGATCAAAGGAGAAAAAGACAAAGATGTAGCGTTGCTCAGCAATTAGCAATGAATACCGCTCAAACCGGTGCTAGGGGCCGTCTTGAACTTGCTATGAGGTATGAGCAATGCTCATTTTTGAAGGCATCATGGTGACTTCTGGATGAAGAACAACAATAAAAGCGTTGTTCCATTGCTGTGTTACCATGTATTTGTAGAGATTTTGTCTCATTTGCATTTACTCCATATCCCTTCATTGTTAATCCAATTCTTATTTGACAGTTTCACCTTAGACCTCAAGAGTTTTCAAAATATTTATGATTTTATATTTATATATTTATGGTTGGCAATTCTAATACAATTCAACTAATCCCCAGGAATAAGTTTATATCTAGCTAACAGGTCAGGATCCAAAAGGTTTTTAAGATATATTTTTTTATCCTCAAAAACATTTAAGTCTGAAAGGGGATGGGGTTCATCTCTGGGGAATTCTCTTATGCAACATCAAATTCAACTAATCATGAGCGTCGTCGAGAAGTCGGGACCACTCCTGTAGAATTCTAGTATGTAAAATCTCATTTATTTTAATTACGAGTAATAAGAAAAAATATAGTTATGGTATCGTGATACAAACTGTTTTCAAGATATATTTTAATTCTCAAAAATGAAGGGTCCAAAGAGGTTTTGTAGGGATAAACCCTACGGAATTGCGGTATGTAAAATTTAGCACATCTAGTCTTGAGTGAGAAGAAAATATATAGTTAAGGAATAAGGATCTCAAATGTTTAGGAGATAATTTATAATTTTCAAGCAGGAGTTATCATAGGGGTAAGAACTACCCCTGGGAAATTCAGGCATCTGACATTTAATTCATCTTTCCATGGGCAACTAGATAATATATGGCTTAAAGTGGAGATCTCAACTCTTTTCAAGATAATAAATACTCTTTTCAAAAATGAAGAGGGCGGGGTCAACCGCTGGGATTTCAGAATGTATCTTTAATTTATTTTCATCATGATTAATAACCATAGAAATGACCAAGGCTTGATGGTGGGTAACTAAAAGCTTCCATTTAATTGCACAATAACACTCGATGTTCAGTGAAAAATAAAAATTACGATTATTGGCCTTGGGCATAAAGCTGAGGTCATAGTGAACTAATTCTCTTATGACCTAATGTATATACATACCAAATATTATCACAAAGGGCCTTAAGACAAAAAAAGTCTACCCAGGACAAGAATTCCTTCATGAATTGATAATTTACCTTGCAATTCAAAGCCAGGGACACAGTAATTTGATTCTATTACGCGACACTTCGTGACGACCTAATGCATGTCAAAAAAGATTACAATATACCTCAAGACAAACAATAATACCATCAGTACAAAGAAGTATTAGCAGAAGAAAAAGAAAACAAAAAAGAAGAGATATTGATAATTGCATATGTCTCCCTTCGATGAAGGTGAGACATAATAAGGTCGTTTTGGAAAACTGACAGTGAGCACGTAATATGTATAACATAACTTAATTACAAAAGTCCTTAATGATTTCCTTCAAATAAATGTCGCACTCATCCACAACTTATTCGAGATTGGCGTCAACGGAGTAAATATTTCAACATTGAATCATATTGAAAAGGTATCAGAAATTTTCTCTATTGGAACCGAACCAACCAGAGCGCGGCAGTCTTTTTTCATAATAAAGTCTAACACAAAAAGCATAAATATATTCAGTTTGCTTCTTTAAAAAATGCATCCATGTTGTAGTGTACTATCTAAATAGATTCAGCAATGATAGACATGAGCTGGTAGACTGGGAATTAAGATGAAAAGAGAAACAATTAACAAGAAATTTCCCATATAAAAAAAGAAAAAGGAAATATATCAGTTTACAAAAGCAAAGAAAAAAAAAGATAAATAAGTAAACATAAAAATAAAACAAAACAAAGCGAATGTGTCTGGTGCATTATATATATTATTAAAAAAACAATAAGGCAGTAATTTTGAATAAAATGTCATACACACAAAAAAAAACAAACAAAAAACAAACAAAAAAACAAAAAACAAAGGAAGACCAAATGAAAATAAAAACCAAAACACAACAAAATACATGTAATTTAAAAAAAGAAACTTATATTTACCAATTAACATTAATATAAGATAACAGGAAACACCTACAATGGCCGTAAACCACAATCACATGCCACAATCCACCAGGGAACCGCACGAGAAAAACAATCAAATGACAAAAGACAAACATGGACAACGATAGGAACTCGGGAGAGCCAGACTTGTTACCGGTATTTATATTTATACATAACAGAAATGCCAAAAATAACAAATTTTATTCTGATCATACAACTATCATTAGTGATAGTGATAGATTAAGACCGTACCAAGAGAAATGTTTGACAAAAAGGAAATTGATGGCGACACCCTTGAGTATCTTTTACCAGATGAAACATCTAAAGCTGGTCGTTTTTATATGCTTAAAAAATCATAAAGAAGGTAACCCTGGAAGACCTATTGCTTTGGCTAATGAAAATACAATGCAATGGCTTCCATCAGAGTATAAAATTCCTATACGAAATATCATCGAATAAGTTTCATTTTTTGACATTACAAGCACTCTAAAAAAAGGAGTTATGATAATGGACCTCCACACAAAGAAAACTGATAAATACATTTTTTAGCTCATAAGAGTTGTCATCCAAAACACATCACTTGGGGAATTACGTACAGCAAAGGACTCTGAATCAATTTGTTCTACCGAGGCCAAAATTCAGCCAAAGAATATTTGAATTGAACAAGCACTTTAAATTACGAAATGTAGACCGAACCAGCCTTCAACGCTACAAAGAAAAGGATCAGTTATTGAGAATCCCGCTTGTTAATATCATCCTGACCCAAGAACATTTAATGCTATTTTCAGAAAAAATGGACCCGAGTCGAAAAGGACTCCAGCTTGCAGAAAATATTCCCTTGTCCCTCTGTTGTTACATTCAAAAGACCAAGGAACTCGAATGACATACTGTTGTCATCAATTTGAATAAAGCAGCAACGTAAGTTCAAGGTTGCTTTATTCCATATGGAATCAAAAGATGTTTAGGTTTCAAAGCTGCTGATATCAACAATGCTTTCAGCAGCACTGTTACAAAACGAAATATTTACAAATTCCTACTGTAAATAAATACATTTTTTATCTTCTAAGAGTTGTCATCCAAAACACATCACTTGGGGAATTACGTACAGCAAAGGGCTCTGAATCAATTTGTTCTACCGAGGCCAAAATTCAACCAAAGAATATTTGAATTAAACAAGCACTTTAAATTACGAAATGTAGACCGAACCAGCCTTCAACGCTACAAAGAAAAGGATCAGTTATTGAGAATCCCGCTTGTTAATATCATCCTGACCCAAGAACACTTAATGCTATTTTCAGAAAAAATGGACCCGAGTCGAAAAGGACTCCAGCTTGCAGAAAATATTCCCTTGTCCCTCTGTTGTTACATTCAAAAGACCAAGGAACTCGAATGAAATACTTTTGTCATCAATTTGAATAAAACACCAACGTTAGTTCAAGGTTGCTTTATTCCATATGGAATCAAAAGATGTTTAGGTCTCAAAGCTGCTGATATCAACAATTCTTTCAGCAGCACTGTTACAAAACGAAATATTTACAAATTCCTACTGTAAATAAAAAAAAAATTAATTTATATTCTAACATGCGGGGCATGTAAAATTCAATACGTGGTAGAAACTGAAGACAACTTTAACCTCAGATTCAATAACCACAGATCAAATTTCAGAAAAATAGGAAGTGTCCACTCATGCGACATCTGAGAAACACTAGACAAATCCTTCGATGAGCTCACATTCCAAATCATCGAAGTGAATTCCAAATGGAACAAGGAAGATAGGAGTAAAAAAGGAGACAAAAGAGAAAATGTTGATGTTTCAATTAAGATCGCTTGAACCTGATGGGCTTAATGAGAAGAATTCAATTTACTTATGAGTAAACACAGAAATAGAAATATTTTTGATAAAAATAAATTCTGAAGATTTAATTTGATTGGTTGATTATAGATACAAATTCAAATAATTTTTTTAGTAAATTTTCACAGCGTCTGTTTACTTTTGTCAGTCGATATATGTCTGAAGAATGGACACGGAGACCTGAAATATAACAAAATTTCGGACATATCCATATTTTACATTTTTAGTGTTGTTATAATTACTCTCATAGTTATTCTCATGTTTCTTTTGCGACAAGCTATAAGTCAGTATGTTGTTCTTAATGTTTTTTTTTTTCCAAAATGTTGTCCATGTAACTGACCAAATCTCAAATCAATATCCCTTTTCATTTGTTCAAATGTCTGGGTTTCAAGTAAGTCAAACTGTGTTTCCATTGCTCGAACAACCTTTTCTTACTCGTCTTAAGTTCCTGTGTCGATTTCAGATATGTCCTCACTTGACCTACTTTCGACTTAATTTAAATGACTATTTGTGCAAATTTGGTTTCTATTGCATCAAGTTTATCGGAAAACATCTTTACTTTAATGTCAAAACTCGTGATGACTGTTTTACAAACTGCGTTTGCCTCTGTAGTCGCCATATCTCAGCATGAACACGACCAAAAATTAGATCATAAAGACTGAATGCAATTGGGCCAATTCTAGTGTGTATTCAAAGCACTTCGCATATCCATGGTTTTCTTACAAGAACGTCTAAACCTTTGTAAATGACAAATTATTACATCATATTAACTGTTATTTTCAAGGATTTCAGTGGAAAATTTACAAAACCTACCAACGAATTTTTGACATTGGCACCACCATTGCAGGGGAGATAAATTTTCGATTTTTAGGACATACAGTGGGGTGCAGATATAACCTCTCATAAAGTTAACTTGAAGCAGTCATAAAAGCTGCTCCAAGTTAACTTAGAATCCTGACCTGTTCTACCCATGACCGTTCTACCTAAGTCTGCTCTGGCCATGACCGTTCTACATAAGTCTGTTCTGGCCATGACTGCTCTTAGCTGACCTGTTCTACCTATGACTGCTCTCATACGAGCTCTTGTCAAAGGCCTGGTAAACATTCATAACGTGTCCCATACACACGTATTCATTATAAAAACAAAATTAAATAAAATTTAGAATTATGAAATGATTTATTCGAATATAAAATTGCATTTTGCCGGTAACTGCTGTAATTCGCAGATAATTATTTAGATGTGTTTTTCCAGGTTACTTGAAAAATGTAAGAGTTATTTCCCTTTTCGTGATATACCCGAATATTGAATCGCAAAAAGTTTTCCGTAAATTTATTATTATATGTAAAAAAAATCAATTATAGGAAAATGTCAATCATTATCAGATTACGTTTACTAAAACAAATACTTATTTAAAACACTGTAAAAGAAGGAGGTTATTTATGTTTTCTTTATTTAAACGTTTCGGGCTCCGAGAAAAAAAATTAAAAAATGAAACAATCCAATTTCATATCCAGTTAAAATTCTAGGACCAAAACAGTTGTGCCCAGAGCAGACTTGGGAAAAGCTGTCAGGGCCAGAGCGGACTTAGATAGAACGGTAATGGCTAAAACAAACATAGATAGAACAGTCATGGCTAGAATAAACTTCGGTAGAACGGTCATGGCTAGAGCAGACTTAGGTAGAACGGTCATGGCTAGAACAGACATGTTTCTAGGACCAGAGCAGTCAGGATTCTAGGACTGTTCTAAGTCTGCTCCAAGTTAATTTCAAGTTAACTTTGAGCTGTTCTTGCGACTGCTCTCAAAGTTGACTTGGACGAGATGTTATGTCTGCACCCAACTGTATTTGGTATTGAAATGTCCACTATTCGTAAGCTTAATATCAAATGCTATAATTGTACACCAAGTAATTAGAGGTACTGGTTAACAATTTTGAAGCAGTCAAAAAAAGGAACAGAATTTTCAAAAATTTCGTTGGATGGGTCTAAAAAGGAATCTGTTCTATTGTTGCTTTTCACATTTTCACATGTTTGTATAAAGAATAAAGAGGGATGTAAGAATGTGTGTGAGGCTCGTAATGATGGGTGGAACAACGGGTAAAAATACTGTCTAATTTTGATATAACGACTGTCCAGTTTTGATTCGAAGCTTAACATCCTTTCTAAAAAGCTCCAAGTTTTTCAGTGTTGAGCTAATGCTGATTAGTTATTTCCAATGTTATGTCTATCAAATTATCTCATTATGATGATGAAATATATTTTTGCATGTTTGCTATTATTGCATACTAATATCATCCAAATTATTTCATATCGTCAATATTTTATAAATTCATAAATCAAGATATCTATAATTGTACCGAAATAAAAACAACAGTGAAATTTTTACCTTAAAGCAGATTTTGTTTCAATGCATAATTTTGAGATTTTAAGTTCCTTACCTTAGGCAAGATGACCATTAATTCCGAGCTCGCATGAAAATTATTCGTGGGAGATATTTGGTACTTGCGAGGCAAGAATGTAAGTCCGGAATCTGCTTAGACAATAGACTTGTTTACTCACAATTTCAGTAACACATATATTAGGGTCAAATATCTTCATACCTATAGTTTTGAGCTGCACTTCAGTCGAAACTTCGTCAAACATTATTTATTTGCATGAGGGATTGATATGTAGTGCATTTAACGTTCAATCTCCGTTTCCATTTAGGTGTATTTTGCTATCCTTCTACTATACTATTTGTCACTTAAGAAATATACTGAACATCAAACGAAACGCACCACAAATGTGTTTTTTCTTTGTATCTTAAAATTAAAAAGCACATTTCTTTTGAAATACTTGCTATATCATGTTGACATTTTAACACATTGTTTCTGTAATCATCCCAACAAAATTCTGAAAAAATGAAAGAATTTTAATTTCTCTTGATGATCCTAACTATCAGACATGGACTGGAATACAAATGTATCTGCTTTAGTAATTCTGGACATTAACCTTTACAACAAGGCCATTTTAAAGAAAGCAATTTTTGGACTTTTGTTTTCGTACACTTCCCATACAAATTGTTGCTGCTGCTTCATAAGGAAACTTGTTTTGACAGAAAATAGCTTGTTTGCTTTAGAACTTTAGAATTTAATTAAAATACACGAGAAATTACAAAAGTGTTAATATTACAGAAAAAGCGCAGCAATTAAATGTGGTGCGTTTTTTCTGATGTTTAGTATAAATTGAATACATTTCGCTATTTTTTTAGAAATATATTAATGCACCTGTTTTGAGAGCTTTAATTACTTTAAAGAAATCATCCAAGAGCAATCGGCAGTAAAATTGTTATTAACACATCTTATCGCACAGGATGTTTATTCACTCAGGTAAAACATGTATGTAAGTTAATTGTCTATGACAGTTATGATGTAATTTATTGAGTCTTATTTCAGTTTTTGATTTTTATCAATGTATATCCAATTTGTTACATTATAACTAATAGAGCCTTTACAAGTTATGTGGATTTATCCAGTAACACTGGTAGGGTCGATATAAGAATAGAAATATCCCTTTTGTATATATATCGGTTCATGGGTTTCAAAATGTTTTGATTTAATCTGCGTTAATGAGACATAGGTTGTCGAAATGCACATATGCAGAACCTTTTATTCACATAATTTTGTTATTTGTTATCCAGCTGGCGGACATATAACTAGGTATGTACGATGAACTGGAGCAAATACAAGGACATCCAAAACGAACCTATATAAGAATCCAAAAACTGCTCGAAATATATGAGGAAGAACGATTTAAATACAACCAGTTAAATTCTAAAGTCGACACAACTATTTGTTTTACCAATATATTGTAACAGTCTTTCAACCTGCAAATGCGTTTACATAAGCCAGGATCTTGCAAAGTATCTTTTTTCTCATCGGGTTTTTCATATTTCTTGCAATAATTTAGCGCTTGGATAATGCGCATATGCAGGAAACAAAGTCAAAGTAACTTAAATATTTATTTATTTCTTACATGATTCGGACACATGCATACATGTATCAGGAAACGTTTATCCCGTCGACGAATCCGGTTTAACTCCTTATAAATTTACGTAAGCACATGTTCATTTCATTTCCGACAATAGTATCTCATAAATGAAACTGAACTAGAACATGCGTATACTTAGTTACGTTATACTGCCATCTCCTGTAGGTGAACAAGGGTCTAAATTAGCACCCTCCACTACTATATCATAATATAAAGATGTTCAAAATCAAATTGTTATTGAAAAAAATTTATTCGTACGCTTACTAAACTTTAGGGAAATGGGACAGATAAAGGGGAGGTTTGGGTACCAATAAAACGGTTTAACCCTACGGCCGGCCTTTGCTAGTGCCAGTACCAAGTCCGGCTGTCCCGAGTTCCTATCGTTTTTTTACATTTGTCTTTTGTCTTATTTGTGTTTTCCTGTGTAATTTCCTAGCAGATTGTGGCATGTACAAACATGTAATTATAATTTCAAGCCATTGTAGGTGTTTCCTGTTGTCCCTTTTATTTCATTTAATATTTATATGTCTCTATATCACACTATATTTAACATGAATAGGACACATTCTAGAAGAATTTATCAATGATCTATCTGAATGATGCTCTTAGAAGCTTTTAAATGTTCATTCCCATATGCTCTAAATGAGATCGAAGACAAGTTTTACTCTTTGAAAGATAATGGTTTTGAGTAAGGGAACTGGTCTTGTGAGAGACTATGTAGTGCATGAAAATGATCTTGTAGAAGATTCAAATTTAGATACTATCCCTGATATAAATAATTGCTTACATGATTATCAAACTTTGTTGGTGTATAATGTACTACTGCAAAGGGCTAGTGAAGATCGGGGAAAATGTAATACATTTGGTTTTAAATTGGATCATTTTTGTATGAAAAATACTTCATACATCACTAATGGTAGATTTGATTTAGATAAAACATGTTGTTAAAGTAACATGCAGTGATATTAGTACGTCGACAAACGAATACCGAAGCAAGAACGAAGAAAGGGCTGATTCTTAGGTCATAAATCCTTAATCTCGTCAATTTACATCCAACACGAATTGAGACAGTATAACAAAGGCAAAATACAAATAATCAACGATAAATAAGAACTCCATATAACTAAAGCACTAGCAGTGTGAACCCCTTAAAAAACTGAGGTACCATTTGGTGCTCCGGAAGGGAAGCATGATCTGCTCCACGCATGCCACCCTTCAAACAGCCTAGTAGAATATGGTAATCAAACACACAATCACAAACTGAGACTTTGAATGTGTTTTCATAACCCCAAAACTATTGCATTATTTTATGATAACTTGTCATTTTAATTAAAAATAATCGCAATAAATGATTTGCATAAGTTTTAGGTAGGGTAGAGGGTAGCACTTATGGTATTTTGATTCTCACTTAGCATATCTTGTGTATGTGTACACTACACTTATGAACCTAATGTAAAATTACGAAAAATTAAATCGCATTTTATCGGATAGAAGCTTCCTTTCTCCTTGACTTAACAATTAAGCTGTGGATTTTGGAAAAATCTGATTATTTACCACAAGACGACAAAAAATATTATTTCTATCAATATTATTATTATTGGGCGTTGATGATACACTAATATGTTTTGTTTATTAAAATATAAAAAACCACAAAAACTGTTTTGGCAGAATATTGGGGGGATTGGTAAAAAAAAAAAAAAGAATCTGGTTTATCCAATTAATGCAGGTTATATTTATGTTGACATGTTTGGTTTTGAAGAGGTTATGAAATTATTTGTTTGGTTCGGAAAACAAATAATAAAAGAGAAAAAATGTTTCATCAGATTCTTCTGATGTAACCAAATAAAACGAAAAGACTATCCCGTCACACTGATAACAATGGCTGCTGAAAGTCAAAAACAGTAGGCTTAAGTATTTTTATTGTGTAAACCTTTCCAAGTAAAATAATGTTTCCAGTTCATATACTAAAGTTTCTGAATTAAGCATTCATATATATTAAATCCAAGCCTTTGGAACAAGTTATTTGATTTCTGGAAAGAATTACGCAAATTCTGAAAAGTACGAATTACAGATTATTTTCTTTTGCTCGAAACTTCTCTCATCAGACAATCCATTCAGGAAAATAAACGAAAGGTCGACCTTTTTATTGTTTCTACTATTTTGTTCTGCCATGTGTTTTTCGTACTTTAGGTCATATTTTAGATTTTAAATGCATCCTTTTTAACAGCTCACATGCACATGTATCTCGTTATTTTGTTATTGTACAAGAGAAATGATCAACCAAGTGAACATTTAGTAAATGCTAAGTGACTGTACGTTAAATTTCTTTAAACAGGTATTTCTACAACTTACTAAATGCCTATTTAGCAATTCAAAACATTTGGATCATCAGCTTTAAAAACTGTTTTTTTTTCTTTCGAACTTTTGTAAACTCTTATGAGAAGTAGTCATAAATATCAATTTGGTATTTGTTTATTTGTTTTAACAAATCGAGTTAGCATGGTAATTTAGTGTCATAAGTGATTTCATTTCAAGATAACAATGAAATAAAAAATATGTAATCTGGTTTTCCATGGGGATATATTGACCACTTTTAATTCTGTCAAAAAATAAAACAAGTTGTGAGCAACATTGCATTAAAATGAAATATACGTAATTAAGAAAAATTTTAAAAAATGAAATCATATTACTTAATGCAGACGAATTACAGAAACAACTATCTTCAAAATAGATAATTATAGTTTTGACAGTGCACACATGATACTACATAGATTATGTGACGTAGGATATAGAATGATGTAAATCTCGATACAATCCAATCAAATTGTATTTTCAATGGAAAATTTTAGAAATGTAGTAGAAACCCGCCACAGACTATCAAGTACACATAACAATGGATATTATAATAGTTAGACAGTGAAAATTTTCATCTCTCATACAAGAGTTGAAATAGAAAAATATACAATCAATAATTCATCTCTCATATAGGAGTTGAATATGAAAAACTTGAATTACTATTTCATCTCTCATACAGGAGTTGAAATGAAATAAAATGAAATAATATTTCATCTCTCATACAAGAGTTGAAATCGAACAATATTGAATTGCATTAGTAATTCACCTCTCATGCAAGAGCTTAAATCAGAATGTAGAATTAATTATGCACGTAAAATGCAAATATTGGTCACAACTTAAAAGACAAAATTAAAGGTGTCATATCCCTAAAAATGGAAAACCATACTAAAAGATAAATAGGCTAGGGGTATCTGTCGAGGATGATTGCCTTGGTAACTACATATATACCTAAACCGAAACACCGTACAGAAATAGAAAATTATGTCAAGACATAAGTTAACAATACATCCAGTTTACCAATGCAATTTTATTATAGAAAAGCATTGGGGGGTGTGGAGAAATATACTGGAATTTTGAAAGAAAGAAAAAGGAAAATGTCAGGACATAAGTGAACAATATAATTTAGTATACTATTTAATAAAATACTGTGATAGAAAAACATGAGGAGTGTGTGTTAAGATATATTGGATAAGGTTTTGAAGAGGTTATTAAATTATTTGTTTGGTTCGGAAAACAAAATTAAAAGAGAAAAAATGTTTCAGATGCTTCTGATGTAACCAAATAAAACGAAAAGACCATCCCGTCACACTGATAACAATGGCTGCTGAAAGTCAAAAACAGTAGGCTTAAGTATTTTTATTGTGTAAACCTTTCCAAGTAAAATAATGTTTCCAGTTCATATACTAAAGTTTCTGAATTAAGCATTCATATATATTAAATCCAAGCCTTTGGAACAAGTTATTTGATTTCTGGAAAGAATTACGGAAATTCTGAAAGTACGAATTACAGATTATTTTCTTTTGCTCAAAACTTCTCTCAACAGACAATCCATTTATAATTTCTTGATACATCCACGACTTATAGTATTCTGCTGCTCTCTCTAAAATGCACAGATACTTATTACATTATGTATAAAATGTCATTGTACAGTAATTTGTGTTGAATTTTTGGTTAATACCATTTTTGCAAATTTTGGATCCCACAATGTATTTGAAAGGTTCTTTTTAAATTAAATTGCTGGTGAAATAGATAATTATATCATCATGTATGGATTTTTTTTATGTTTTGACTTTATCTGCAATGGAGAAACATAAGTTGTCGAAATACGCATATGGAGAAAAAAAAAATGACACAATTGAGTGATATGTAATGGGTAACATGGGATTGATACAAATTGGTCCTGTCACTGTGCTTTTGGAATGGTTCCTTCTCAAAATTAGTTGATAACATAAAATATATAATCGTTGTTAATATTTGATCGAACCAATTTTAACGATGAATTATCCCTCACATTAAGTGGAGGGATATTTCTATATGAATGACCTTCACATTTTTCTGAGCTTCGATCATTCTATTACTGACAATATATCAAAAATTAACTGAGACCAGTGCTTTCAAAGAGGCATAGTGTAGATGGTGAATAAAAAGATATGGAGTAAATGCACATGAGACAAAGTCTCTACAGATACATGGTAAAAAATAAGCAAAGGAACAACGTTTTTATTAAACGAAATCTTAAGGAAATTATATTGATATTGCAAGTTTAAAGATTTAGTTGTTCGGATCATCACCAGGGTATTTGACTTTTTGACTTCTTGGCCGATAAAAGCCCTCTGGGACTAACAGTCTACAAGAGGAATGAACAACAAAATATGTGTTGCAAAACAGCTCCCAAGGCCATGGAGGCCAGGAAAATAGACGTACGGTCGACCTTTTTATTGTTTCTACTCTTTTATTCTGCCATGTGTTTTTCGTACTTTAGGTCATATTTTAGATTTTAAATGCATCCCTTTTAACAGCTTACATGCACATGTATCTCGTTATTTTGTTATTGTACAAGAGGAATGATCAACCAAGTGAACATTTAGTAAATGCTAAGTGACTGTACGTTAAATTTCATCAAACAGGTATTTCTACAACTTACTAAATGCCTCCTTAGCAATTCAAAACATTTGGATCATCAGCTTTAAAAACTGTTTTTTTTTCGAACTTTTGTAAACTCTCATGAGAAGTAGTCATAAATATTAATTTGGTATTTGTTTATTTGTTTTAACAAATCGAGTTAGCATGGTATTTTTAATGTCATTAAATTTTACATTTTTTAATTGGGTTTTGTTTCAACTAAACCCTTATGACAAAAGGTACGAAATAAGTCAAAAGGATCATATATCGACTCTGGTCCAAAACTTCATTTAAACAGGGGCTATAGTCTGGTAAAAACTTCCAAGGGAGATATATTTCCGTATCGGTTTTCCAATATTCAGATTCAAGTTGCACTGAAGAGATGGGTCCATCTCTGCAGCATTAAAATTGAAATGCAGTTCTCTTTTTCACTCAAATGGTAATGGTCAAATTCCTTAGTGGAAAGATGATATCAATAATATCATATCCTTAAAACTTTAACTCAGGGAAAGATATACTGGAAAACAGTTGGGAATGTATATATAAGCTGTCTATAAATTCAGTTAACGTGGAAACTTGTTCATCTCCCCGGATTTCCGAATATTTACGCTAATGCAGGGCCTAAAAATTAAAATATAACGGTCTATCGTAGGAACCCAACGGGGTTAGAATTAGAGAAATAGATATCGAGATTGCCTTCCCAGCGAGGGATTTGGCTGTTCTTCGAATGCACAGATATTACAAACAGATTACACAGCCCACGCTATTTCTGTTGGAGACCAAAGGGGTGTAAAATAGAACGAACTACAAATGTATTTTATGTGACACTTAAGTATATTAATTAACCGAAATTATAACATGACGACCGTGGTCCAGTGGTAGCGTGGCAGACTTTTTAACCCTTACAACCTTGACAGAAGGGGTTCGAATCCCACTGGAATCAACAAAAATTTAATATTTAGTATTAAAAGACTTAGACTTTGGATTTGGATTGATAAAAAGAATAGAAAAATACATCACAGGCAGATGATTCAAACCAAAATGATTAATTTTATTTTTTAAGACAAATTTTGTTCCAATGAAGTACCCAAAATTGCAGTTAATTTATTTTCTGCATATGACCATTTCGACAACATGTCTCATCAGTGCAGATTATATCAATAAATATATATAT